>BMAO01033289.1:0-61603 GCA_019973975.1 Trichonephila clavata | reverse complement strand
AATTATCATATATTATTATGACCCTTTATATCGTAAAAAACTGACGTTGACATTATGTTTTGTGAAACTTATTGGATCACTGCTATGTTGCAGAACATTTCAAGTCACAAATCTGCCAGGAACGTTACCATTATGTGGTATCTATTCTGTGCAATCCCTAGTAACATACATATAAGGAGTTACTAAAATATATCAATTACATCTGCACTTTCTTCAGATTCTTTGCAGTCACTTTCATTCAATCTTATGTCTTCATCAAAATCTAAATTAGAGCCAATTCATTCTCAGAAAGCACTTGCAACAAATTAGCAATTTCATCAGGGGTTAGACCTTTTTTAAGCCATCGTTTCATGGTGTCTGCTCTGCACTAAGTTCAAATGAAATTTTTTTTATGGGCAGCTAAGCAAATATTATGTAACGAAACACTGAGACACAACAATTTCAGCATAATTGATTCATTTCCGCTGTGAACTCAATAATACTGTACTCAAGGTCAAAAAAATGTGTGATAGAACTTTGGGAAGTTTGTTTCACTAATGGTATCTACTTAGAGGACCATTTTTTGTTGAATGACAGCTTTTTATAATGATAAATTGCCTTGGTATCAAAATGACACCAGTGGACGTTCTAAATATATTTAGTTGGAAAATAACTCCAAAATTAACCTAGAACCACAAAAAACTTTTTCTGCACAATCACCAGGAAAAATGATTAAGAGTCACAAAATTTGTTCAAATTCCTTGAAAAATGCAGAAAGGAGAACAAAGTAAACATGCTCCGGTGTCAAATTGATACCGATGGATGTTCTAGTGTTAATCTCAATTTATTATATTTGAGTCATGTTGTACCAAAATACTGACCACTAGAGGGCACTGTTAAAAGTGCCTACCACTTATAATTGTAAACTATCATCACCAGTTAGAATTGCCTTTTGTAACTTCCATGCATACTGAATTAAACACAATCTTCAAGTATATTATTTGATCGTGTTTTGTCATGTATGCAAATATCAAATAATGCCGAAATTATTGTACAAATTTCAATACATATTATTTTAGTAAACCAATTAATCTTTTAAAATGATAAATTTTGTGTATACGGTTTACATAAAACACACAAAAATATTTATAATTCTTATTTTTAAAATACTATTCCAGACCCAACTTAAATAATTTAATAAATTTTTAAAATATGTACATAAACATTCTAAAATACTTACAGTGAAAGGAAAATACCAGTGTTCTGGAACACCATACTCTCCAGGAAATACAGCTTCAATGTACCATGTTAGAATTAGGCAAATAATGCCATCTACTACAAACATGGTAAGCGTCATACTTAGACTTAAAGTATCATCAGGGGTTGCAGGATGGCCTATATTATCCCACCGTAATCCAGTCCCTAAAGTGTTTATAAAACAAAAATAATAAAGTGATGTTGATGTGTTTATTTGCACAATTTAAATACAAATTATTTCTACCTGAAAGGAAAGTAAATTATTTTCATTATAAAATTGGACAATACACATGAAAAATCAAATCACACAATTTTACATTTAGAAAAATAATTTATTTTCCCCTTAAGTGCTGCTGGTGTACACATGTGTCTCACTCAGCAGCTGCGTTAAGTGCCCCAGACATGAATATCCGTATTTCTAAAACATGATTCTTTGTATTGTGCTGCTCTGAATAAAACTAGTTCCATGGCTTTGGAATACAATAAAATGACATTGAAAGCCTTTTCAAAGAATTTGCTTATTTTTGGGAAGGAATTTGGAAGAGTATATTTCAGGAACAATAAAAGTTATAGCTAAGTAGTATTTTTTTTTATGAGTAGGATGTGCTTTTTTTATCATTATTTTACTCTTATTTTCACAGAGAGTGCATCAAGAAAATGTGTTATTTGTTCAAGAACATTGCTGTGCGAATCTTGCTATCACTGCACCAAATGTAATGCTTGTTTATGTGTTCAGCTCCCCTCAATAAACTGTGCATTAATGTGCACCTGTGGAAAGAACAGTGTCACTGGGTGTGAATTTCATAAGTTTTTCTTACCAGTTCAGGGGTTAATATTTAAAATTTCTGAGTTTTAAACTAACAGTGAATTTAATTTTCCTCCCTAATTCATTAGAAAACATTTAAAATATTTTCCAGGTTTAGATGAACTTTTTTATATACTATACTGGTTCATCTATCTACAGTGTCACTAATATAAAGCATTAAATTTACATTGAAAATATTCATTAAATGTAAAAAAAACATACCTGATGCTTCAGAAAATGTGAGGATTATTGAACCCATTGATATTCCTATATTGGGTACCAGGCAACACAATAGCTTTGTAACATGAGTCATATCATTGTAACGAGGCATGATGAAGAAATATGGAGTAAACGTCAAAAAAAATATGATACCAGCAAAAGATGTAGCAGAATTGGCTATCAATGAAAGGGTAAAATTATGAATAGAATGATAATAAGAATTTAAACAAAGCAAAAAAGATATTTATTTTATAATATAAATGATATACTTTATTTATAAAAGTTAACAAAAAAGTTTTTCCAGATAGCAAGTTATAAAATTTTAGGTTAATAAAGGTAAATGCACATACCTTCAGGCAATCTCTGAAGAAACTCAAATTTATGAAGCCAAAAAGTTTTTAAAAAATGCTAACTAATAACCTTTTATAGTGAATATCAGTACAACATTCAAAGCAGTCACAAGTAATTTAGAATTCAAATTTTGATTTAGTCATTATGTATACAAATAATAACTAATCATAAATTTTATTGAAATTACAGATAAAAAAAATCATACAATGAACATACATTATAAAAATTACTTTTATAACTTGGTATTAAATGGTAAAAATTTTATTTTAAACTTATCTTAAAATAAAAAAATATCCATATTTTTTTTAAATCAAGAACACAATTCCTTTCACATAGTTTATTTACATTACTTAATTACATTAATTTAATTTTTGACTGAATTCATATAGTAGCTACTTTTTTTAAATCATGAGTTAAAATTAAAAGAATTTAATAGCATAATACCTTTTGAAAACAACGTTGAAACGAAGAAACAGAAGCATATGATGCTTGCAGTGTACACTATGAGCCAGACTAAAATGACAGAAGGATCAGATTTATTTATTACAGAAAGCTTATTCTTGAATTTCACGCAGAGTAAAACTGTAATTATACAGCAAGAAATCACCAGGAAAAGGAAATATTTAAAAAACCAAGCAGTCCAATGCAGCCATCTACTCAAGCCCATCATTTTCATTGCTTCCTAGAAAACAATTTTTTATATCAACTAACTTGAAATAAAAATTACAAATCATAATTGAACTGAACTCAGTGGCACAACAGCCCATGAGGGCAAAGGCCTACTTTATCTCAGTTTTCGTGACCTTAGGCTCAGGGGTGCATGTGCAGATGTTTTGGTCAAGTGGTCAGTCTGAGGCAAAAACTTCCAATGTTAAATTCTAAGCAAGCTTGGTACTCATTTATCAACCCAAAGACAGTCGAAAGGCTGAGTCAACCTTGAATAGCCCAGAATTTGAACCATGGACCAGTGGCGTAGAAAAGTAATGAACCACCACTCAGCCACTGTGTGTGTTTGTGAGCTTCACAAGTCATTATTTGTTACTAAAAATATCTGAATTTCTTAAAGATCTTTTGGATGTCCTAAAGATTGATTATAAGCAATAAATTATAAAAAGAAACAAACTGATAATTCAATTTATGAATAGTATACTTAAAAAAAATAGACTCACAAATTTCTATTTAAAAAAAATGAAATTAATATCAAAAGTAGAAATGTGTCCTTAAAACTAAAAAAATAGAAAAGAAAAACCTAAATAAAATTTGTATTGTAAATTTTGAATAAAATAACACGCAATCCAAAAAACAATTATTAAAGGTAATTAAAAGTAAGTATTAGATGCTTTAAAAATTAATGTAATCCAAAATTCTGATATCAAAAATATTATCCACAGCAAACAACAAATACTAATTATAACTGTAAAACAATAATGTTTTAGATTACTTTAGTAAAATTTAAAAATCACTTTAATTTTTAAAGACTCAATAAAATCAAATTAAATTGAAAAACTTACTTTTAATTTCTTTTCTTTTTCCAGCACTATATTTTTAATTATATTTACAGCGGGATATATGAAACTGAAACATATTATCATAGGCAAAAATGTCTGTAGAGAAAGTATAAATTTATCATCAAGGTAAGGAGGATATGGATAACGACCCATTTCTAAATTGATGTTCAATGCTTGAAGAGATTTATTAGCCAAAAACTCCATGAAGCTTTTTGCTACAGCATGCTGTACACTTAAAAATCCCTGAGACATATAACCTAAAAAAATTATTACTTTTAAAAGAGGACACATAATTTAATACGAGCAAAAACAAAAAAAATTCAAAATGATTTTATTTTAAGTTACATTTACAATGACTATGAAAATTACATAATATTTTTATTATTCCACTAAGTTACTTTCTATTAAAGGATTAACACAGCATCAAACTAAATTCAAAATATAAAGGATGCATGAAGAGAAAAAAAACATAAGTTAAAAAAAGGATACAGCTAAGAAACAATGTAGAGTTCTAAGGAAAAGTAGAATTGTAGAAATTGTGAAGTAAATTTAACTGTGTATTATTTCTTATAAACTGTTTTATTGCATAGATATTACAAGAACTTTACTTTCAAATTACTTCCAGTGAATCTAAGTAGTTTTAATCTATACAAATAAATAAAATTGAAGTATCTGTTTGTAATTTCAAATTAGCAGCTTTTTACTAAATGCATTTAAAGGTATATACGGTACTTATATCAAAAAATCAATTTTAAAATTTTTTGTCTGTCTGTTTGTTCTGGCTAATCTCAGGAACTTCTGGTCCGATTTTAAAAATTCTTTCACCAATGGAAAGCTACATTATCAGCGAGTAACATAAGATATGTTTTATCTCAATATTCCTACAGGAACGGGAGCTAAGCGGGTAAAACGTTGACGTTGCTTACTCCCCGCCAAGTTGGAGCAAAATTATGCATTTGTTAACAATAGGATTTTAATAAAAAATTTCTCACACACATTTATAACAAATAACTGAAACATAGTGTAATTTAGCATCTATACAAAAAGCAATTTTTTAAATAGTTTTTTTATTAAACGTCTAACATTTATTACGTTATGTTTGTTAAATGTCAAACAAAAACTTTGAGAAATATCGTCAAGTTGGCTAAGAAGTTCTCTATTCCGACAATCCCTGATATTTTAATGCAAATTTTCTCCCACTTTTTAAAGAGGGAAACGAAATAAAGTTTTAGCGAATTGTGTGCGTGCGATATTGAAAATTCTATGGTAACATTAATTGACAGTTTCATAAAAAGTTTTGATTACTTTAGTAGTTTTGAAAGTATTTATTACTTTGAATTTTTTTTAACCTAATTATACAATATTCATATTTTACACAAAATTTTTCACTTATACTGAACCAGATATTTTACATGGAGGTACTACTTTGAAGATATACTATGGAGGCATCCATACAATGTTACTGGCCGAAATAGGGGAAAATTAGGGAGCTTTACGCAATACTTATTTCATCTTCGGTCTTTCTAATCCTCAAACCTTTCGGGATAAGTACAAACACTACATGGAAGATATTTTGTGATGAAAAACTACCAAATATGCCTTTCAATGAACACATCTACAATGAAACGCAATAAAGGTTTTCAGAATGGTTAGGAAGAAGCTACATGATTTTGGAATGTTTAGCCCTAGACGAGTTGACGGAAATGGCTTCGATAATGAAATTATTTGAGAATTAAAGTACGATTTTATAGTATTGTAACATCAAGTAACAGAATTTATCCTAAATGTACCAGTAATGCAAAATCTCGATGCTCCTCGACTATGTAAAGGAACATAGTCACAAAACTGATGCAGAATATACTTGGTGCCAATATTTGAACATATGTCATGAAAAGGGATAGTGTTATCATACCTCGAATTCCAAGTATCCCAACTGACCTACCGTTTCAAATCAAACAAGTTCAATTTTCAGTTTTACTGTTGCTATTAACAAAGCTAACATTTCAGGTAGCATGGGTGCATTTAAAAAAGCAATGTTTTTCCCATGGACAACTATATGTAGCCTGATCGGTGTGTCCAATGCCCAAATCTTCACATATTTGCAACTGACGGAAGAACATGTAATTTGGTATACAGAAGCATCTTAGAATAATATTCTGTTTTGAGTTCTTTTAAAGAGGAATTATATATTAAACGTAGATACTTTCGATTTTTAAAAATATTAATAGTTTAAGTTATTGAATATTTGTTGTTAATTATTATAGTCAATTACGTTTTCAGTTTTTTAAAACTAAGCTCAATTTTAGAATTTTTAAATTTTATTGGTACCAGTCAAGCAATAAAAAAATTACCATATTATATTCTTTACTTTCTAATGATAATGATTACGACTTTGACAGTTATTTAAATACATCAACGCGAGCGGAGCCACGGGTAAAAGCTAGTCCAACATAAAAATAAAAAATTAATTGATCCAAGAATATTAAAACGAAGAGTAAAAAATATTTTAGTATTAATTAGGATTTTGACAAAAGTCTAAATTTCTGAATGTACTGTGCAGATAAATATATTTTCTTAATTCATAATTTACTTTACAATCCAATAATCTGAAATTCCCAAGCATTTAACAATTAAATATTTTTGTCATTTCCCCTTTTTTTCAACATTATTAAAATTATAACATTATTAAACTTCTATTTTTATATGTGTTTCTAGCAAAATAAGATTCAGAATACAAACAAATTAACTTTTATTTAAATGAAATCATTTTACAACTGAATGAGGTAGTTTTTGCTTAAATAAAAATTACATCACAATCCAATAATAAGAAATTCACATGCATTTAAAAATTGAATATTTTCGTTATTTCCTCCTTTATTACATGAATAAAATTACGTAAAAACATTAATATTTTTCTAACAGAATGAGTTTCATAATATAAGCAATATAACTTCCATTTAAATAAAACTATTTTTCAACAAAATGAGGAAGTTTTTCTTAACCGCTTCACAGCAACTGTCACAAATACATTCCATCATGAAACACTCACAGCTCATTATCTGGCACATATGCACGGTAGAGCTTTTCTTCCACGGCTGAGTGCCATAAACTGGGAACATTTTGAAAGTTCAATTTTTTTTTTGGCAACAGATGGCATTATATGTTCATAACATTTGAGATCCATGTAGATCTGACCTTCTACTCGAAATGAGAAAAATATTACTCCCATGCATGCAAATTTTGATTTATAAACATAAGGGGAATTGAATGTTTCTGAATTGAATGCTTTATGACTGCTCTTGAAATGAACATGCGGATTTTGTTTATAGTAAGGATGAGAGTTTTATTTTCGATAGAGCATTTAGTTTGGGTTTGCAGTCTAGTTTTTAATGGATAATTAGATCTGGTAGGTGAAATTTTTCTTCCCCTCCCCAAAGTTACAAGGTCAAGAAAAGCATCAAAAATGTTTAACTAAACTTGGAATAATAGAAATGAAGCAAAATTGATTTCGAATTAGACTCTGAGAGTAGTGATAGTGACAAATAATATATTCTGATTGTTGTTTTCATCACAAATTTAATGATAATGATATTTCAGACATCTGTATGCTGATTACATCAAAAGAAAGTGCCTCTCTATGATCATCAACAATAGAAAAACCTGCAAAAAACCTCCAAATTAGCAAATGATTTATTAGGAGTGCAAGAATTTTAAAATAAGACTCTGTGTAGATCCTTGTTTTAAAATTTGTCATACTAAAAAGAATTTTAAGAAACATTTAGTTTTGAAATACATAATGTAAAGAGTCATTAAATGATAAATAAATACTGACAATAAAATGTTTAAAAAACTGTACTTAAAGTAAGTAAATAAAGTATAAACTCAAACTCAGTGGTACAACAGCCCATGAGGGCCAGGGCCTACTGTGCCCATTCCAGTAAATGTGACCATTGGGCACTGAGGTGTAAGAGCAGATGTCCTGATCAGGTGGCCAGTTTGAAGCGAGATCCCGAGTGTTTAAGTCCCCAAGCAAGCTCGGTACTCATTTTATCAACCCACTGCAGTAGGGATGAAAGGCTGAGTCAACCTTGCCCTGCCCAGGAATAAGTAAATAAAGTATGTAAATACAAAATGTATAAAGTGTAAGGACAGTTCTAGTTGAGGTTTCCCTCACTAGATGGCTGCTCAAGTCAATCAAACTTAGTGGCTTGTACTTAAGGTAATTGGGGCACAAGAGTGCTTCAAATTCCGAATTTTTTTTCCTCCATTTTACTTTTAAAAAATAGAGGGCACTTTGCTGCATCCATAGATGCATTATTTATGAGAATTCGATAAATAGAACGTTAGAAAAATGAATTTTAAAATTGTAAACAAATGTGATGAACTGTGATTCAGGTACACTTTCTTCAAAATCTGTATTGTAAAAAACTAATTTTTTTATACAGAGAATGTAATTTTTCTGTATTACATGTTCAAATTTATTGAAAATTCTAAATTTTTTCTGCAAAAATTATGAAAATTTTAAATGATCAGTTACAAAATTTTAAAATAAATTTTTTTTAAATGTTAATAACTCTATATGTTTATTACTGTTGGTTTTACTTGAGCTGATTTCGGCTACACTGCGCCAAACATTTGTTTTAATATATGTGGTCTAGACGGGAAGAGAAAGAAAGAATGAATTGAATGACAAGAAAGAGGGTCAAAAATAGAGAAGGATCACTAGGGTACCCCGGGTTCGTGAAGCCCGTGTTTACCAAAGACAGTAAACCCCGTGGGAAAAGGAAAAGATCACTAGGGCACCTCGGGATTGTGACACCCGTACTCACCTAAAGAAGGTGAGCCCCCTGAGGGGAGTAATTAAGAAGATTTCTAAATAATCTACAATTTTAAACTTACAATTTAAAAACTGGGAAATGATGCAAAATAATCCAAAAAATAATGATATGGCTTTATAATGGATTAAAAAATATTATTTTACGAATCATGGATGAAAATATCTTAGTTTGCAATTTTCTCAAAATGCATTTTTTGGGGATTCCGGTACACTTTTCTCAAAATCTACTTTAACTATAGTACTGATATTTTGTATACAATAAAACCCACAAATTTTCAACAAAATGAATGAATTTTTTTTTCAAATAAACATTTACAAATTTTAGATATAGCACAATTTTTGCATAAAATTTAAAGGAAATTTAAATCAATAAAGTTAAAAATTGTTTAAATTTTTATAAATTTATTTTTGAAAATTTCATTTCATTCATTTTATTTATTATGTTTGCAAAAACTCTATAAAATTTTATCGCTATATATGCAGTGAATTTTATGTAAAGTGTACCTAAAGGTAAGAGAACATGTTTTAAAAATAAAAAAATAGTTATTAATTATTTCTCATACAGCTTTATTTGTAATTTAAAATGGAATTTTTTTGCATTAAAAGGTACACAAATATATAGATAGTTCAACATAAAAGTTTTACTTCTGTTGCTTTTAATTTAAATAAGCGAGAACTATTTAAATTTGGTGCAAATAAAGTTCCTTTTTCCTTGTCACAGATGTCCCAGTTAAATTAAAGGATCAGTCCGGAATATTAATTATTAATTAATTATAATTTTAAAACAGCATAATCAAAATATTTTTGAAACACCATATAATTAAAAACAATCTTTATTAATTTTTTAATTTTATTTATTAATTACTATTTTTGTATTATTTTTATATATAACTAGCTTTTACCCGCGGCTCCGCTCGCGTTGATGTCTTTAAATAACTGTCAAAGTCGCAATCATTATCATTAGAAAGTAAATATTATAATATGGTAATTTTTTTATTGCTTGACTAGAACCAATAAAATTAAAAAATTCTAAAATTGAGCTTAATTTTAAAAAACTGAAAACGTAATTTATTATAATAATTAACAACAAAAATTCAATAACTTTAACTATTAATATTTTTAAAAATCGAAAGTATCTACGTTTGATATATAATTTATCTTCCATTTGTTCTACTTTCTTCCTCTTACTTTTTTTTATAATACATTTCCCTCCCTCCTCCGCACGTCGTTTAAATTTTCAATGTTGATTTTATGGACAATAAATCAAAACTTTTTATGAAACTGTCAATTAAATATTACTATAGAATTTTCAATATCACGCGCGCGCAATTCGTTAAAACTTTATTTCGTTTCCCTCTTTAAAAAGTGGGAGAAAATTTGCATTAAAATATCTGGGATTGTCGGAATAGAGAACTTCTTAGCCAACTTGGCGATATTTCTCAAAGTTTGAGTTTGACATTTAATAAACGTAACGTAATAAATGTTAGACATTTAATAAAAAAACCATTTAAAAAATTGCTTTTTGTAAAGATGCCAAATTACACTTTGTTTCAGTTATTTGTTACAAATGTGAGAAAATTTTTATTAAAATTTCCATTATTGACCAAATGCATAATTTTGCGCCAACTTGGCGGGGAGTAAGCAACGTCCCACGGTTTTACCCGCATAGTTCCTGTTCCCGTAGGAATACGGAGATAAAATATACCTTATGTTACCCGCTGATAATGTAGCTTTCCATTGGTGAAAGAATTTTTAAAATCGCACCAGCCGTTTCCGAGATTAGCCGGAACAAACAGACAGACAGACAGACAAAAATTTTAAAAATTGATTTTTTGATATAAGTACCTTACATACCTTTAAATGCATTTAGTAAAAAGCTGCTAATTTGAAATTACAAACAGACACTTAAATTTTATTTATTTATATAGATAACTAATAATTTATATATGAATATAATAATTTCTTGTTGCTAAAGTATAACTATAATGTTAACTGTAGTAAAAACTGAGCATGGTGTAAAAAACGTGTGTATCACACTCCTTCATATGCTCTGAATACAGATGTTATTTTCAGAGTTCCAGAAAATAAACTTGGAAGAAATGATGGAATTGGTTGTCCTTTAATAATTATTGCAATTATAATTTCACACAAACCTTCAATTCAATTTAATTAAATTATTATTCACTTATCAGGATGACAGAAATAAGTGAACCGATAGGCAAGAATAAAAGCATATGCCATTCGTATAATCTACAGAATATTAAGCAACACCTTCCTATTTTGGTAATTTTATGGATTTAGGCTTAACTACAATAAACCTCCGACTAGTGAATGATGCTTGTGAAAGAAACCTCCAGCCCTAGCGGTATGCACACACTTGCATCCATCATCCCGAAAGGGTTAAATAAAGCCTTATTTCATATGTTTTTAACAGAATAAGTTCCACAGAACAAAAATTTAATTTTCATTAAAATAAATTCATTTTGTAACAAAACGAGGAAGAGGGCCAAACAAACAGGATCATATTATCAAAGGTATTACACCAGAAATAGAAAAAAATTAATGCAACATAAATGCTGATAAAACTGCATACTTTAAATTAAACAAGTGACTAATAGCAAGCATTAAATATCACACAGAAAAGTTGGAATTTTCAATCGATTTGTATAGTATATACCACTTAATACTTAACAGTTATTTATATTTCTGTAAAATCACATACCTGGACTTCCACCCCAAGCAGAATCTGGATTTCTAGGTCCCAATGCAGGAAATAAAGGGAATGTATATTGTGTCTGCCATTTCTTTAAAGTGTCCTTAAAAGCTGTATTTCCTCCCTCTGCTTGTTTAGGTCGAATCTTATAGTGAAACAAATATTTGAAATTAATACATTAAAGATAAAATTATAATCTTATTAAATGGGTTTAAAGAAGTTTATTTGATCGAAGTCAGATTCATATATAAAATTAAATGATGTAAATTATAACTAAAGCCAATTTTAAAAGATTATAAAATGTAAATAATTTCAAAAATTAAACCTTTTAACCACCTAAAGTTAAAAAAAAAAGGTTAAAAAATAACCCATCTCTTCAAGAATGCAAGAACAAAAGTTATGTAATGTAACAAATCTATCAATTTTTTAAAGATTTAAGATGTATGCACATTCCACAACTACTAGTAACTCTAGTCAAGTACACTGATAAAGTAATTGTGGTTCTCACTTTTTTTTTATGAACAATAATCTTGGGCTTTTAGAGGAGGGCAAATTCCTCTATATATTTATGTAATTTTCCATACAAATACTTGCTTCATTCTAAGCTGATGTATAATACTAACGTATAGTGTTAAAATGATTTTCACTTGGTGTTTTAGAGTTGTTTTTTTTAAACTCCTATTTGCATGATGTGTTTAATAATTTTATTTTTAAGCATTATTACATTTATTTAGTTCTTAAAACTTCAACACACTAATTTCCTAGAAATAAACTTAAACTCTTTTATCCTGCTAAACCTCTTTTCTCTCCAAAAACAAAAACAGAAGCAATATCAGACTTCCCAGAATTATGCAATTTAAACAATGTTAAAACGCAATTGAAATTAATCACAATTGTGAAAAAAATTGCCTTTAATCATAAATAACTTTCATTTAAAAAATCTATTGTTCATAATTAAATACAAGACATAAATTTGTGTGCGTTTAAAGAAAACAACTAGGAGTAATTACTGTTCATTCAAAGTTGCAGTTGCTTATATAAATAGATCTGATTACATCCCCCCCCCCAAATAATTAATTATTATAATTTGATCAGCCAATATTCTTTTAGTTTCAAATGAAATGAAATACTCTAATTTTTATTTGCTTCCTTTCTAACAGTAATAATAATAATAAAATTAAGGAAAAAAACCTATTTGAAGTTAAAGGGTTTAGAGATAGTTCCTCATAAATAAATATAAATATACAGTTTTCTCACCTAAATTTGGAAAAAGTTTTGTTGAGAAACTTTAAGTGAATCTTATCTATCAGCATATATCATGAATGAACATGCATTTTTTTAATTGCATTCACTGTTACTCACAATGTATACAACTTGCATTTGTTAAGATACAGTTAAATAGAACAAAGCAATGTAAGTTATTGACTCAAATAAATGCACAACGATGTAGTAAATTCCTTATTACACATAGAATCTTACAAAAAAAAAAAATTTCAAATCACATTATATATGAAAAACATAAACTTTACAGTTAACAGTTTGAGTTTTTTGACTTTCTATGAATAAATGAACCAGAAAAATAATATTTAATATCCATAAACAAAATTTTTTTAAATATATATCTTACTTTATACATAATTTTTGTAGAGTTATCAAGACCATTCATTATAGTTTCATCAAAAACAACTCCAGATAATACTTGGCCAGTGGTATTTGATAAATATTTTATCATACTTTCTTCATCATCAAAACCTTAAAAAAGAAACCACTCCATTCAAATAAAATTCAATGAATATTTATTCAAATTTAAAAATAAAACATTGGATGACATAAAAGGAACTTTTTATTAGATTTTCTTTTAAAAAAATTAATGATTAAAATGTTTTACAAGATTTATTTACATAACTTTCATCACATTTTATAAATGGTATTTCAAATGTATAACTACATTTGAAAGACATTTGATTATATTCTGTTAAATTATTATAAAGTCAAAGTTTCTAAAATTATTTTATTTATTCTTTTCCTTTTCTGTTTATATGAAATCTCTTCCATTTAAAACTACTATAAGTAATAATTCAAGATTAATAAATGCATGAACAATTTAAAATTCTTTTACATCAAAAATATTTCTCAACAATTTTCAAAACTGAATTTACTTGGAAGAAATGAATCTGAGAGAGAGAGAGAGAGAAACAACAGAATTATAATATATAAAAACGTAACGAGTAAATAAATCATATGCTAAGTTGAATAAATCGTTTTTCGATTTGGACAGAAAGAATTGAAAAAAAGATTCATATCATTTACAACTATAAGATATTGTTTTAAAAAATCACTCTATAATCATATATAATACGAGAAACTAAAGAATTTTTTTATTTTACAGTTTAACACTCATTAAAATCTAGAGGTGATACTTTTATTCAAGATTGTTTATTGTAACTACATGTAACATAATTTTAAACTATAAAAACATGCATACTCCCTACTGTTAAAAAAACTAAAGATTTAAAAAATTATACATAAATATATCTGTATCATTAATTTTAAATTTTTGTGGCAGTCTGGCTAGGTAATTTTTTTTTTTTGTTTACTTCTAAAATGAGAGAGAGATTTTTAATAAACCACACACAGTAACTATTTTCTATTTCATGGCTTAATTTTAAGATTTTACATCAGGCTGCAGTTTGGTAAAGTTAGAAACATTAATCCAGCAGTCACAATTTTGTCACATATGACACAAGAAATGAAGTAGAAACTTAACAGATTCTATAAATTTAAAAGAGACATATTAATTATTTACGTATAGTAAAATTCTCAAAGCTAACTTTATTTACCATCTTACTTTAGAACAGGGGTGGCCAACCCACGGCACACTGGAGCTTTAATAGTAGCCTGCACAAACTTAATAAAAAAATTTAAAAAATAAATTTTTTTAAAGAATTTTAATAAAATGTGGTTATTTTAGGCAAAAAAAGCACTTTCAAAATTTATTTTAAATAAACTTAGGTGAGTTACAATAGAAATTTATTATGAGAATTCACCTGCATATTTGTGTGATTACAGTGATTCTCAACCATTGAGATACAACACTTTTGTGTGCCACCAAATTTTTTAAAAATTGTAAATTACACTGTGAGAAAAAAATAAAACCTGAAACCGAATCATTCGGCTGTTTTACAGAATTAAACTAAGGGTATTAGTGGTATATTTAACTTATTATTTTGTGGATTTATGGAAGTGCATTACAGAAAAGTAAAATCCTTTTAAATTTATTTTACTGTTAGTATGCCACCAAATTTTGAAATTGTTAAAAGTGTACCGCAACAAAAAGTTTGAAAATCACAGGTTGTGTGAGTTGGCTTTCCAAAAAGCTTTTTTCACTCACAAGATTTTTGAATTGGAGGAAGCATATTTTAAAATATCTGGAAAAAACACTAGATTGCCCAGCGACTCTTTGCTATTTTAGAATGAAAACAAGCTATGTGATTTAGCTTTTCTAACCGATATTATGGGACATTAAAACAATTTAAATTGAAGATTGCAGATAAAAACTTGTATTTCTCTTCTACCTTAGTTAGTCACATACCTTTGTTTGTGAACAAACTTTTGCTTTTTCTTAATCTTTGTTTTGGAGAAAAAAAATTAAGATATTTCACATTAATGAAGGACTTACTATCTACCAAAATTTATAGTGCTCCAAGCTGTAAAAGCTTTAAAAATTTACTGCACTGATAAGAAAGCATAAGTAATTATATTTAATTTTTTAGAAATTTGTACTAAAAAGTAAATCTTCAAATTTACATGATTTGCCATTCAAATATTATTGTAGATTTAAATCAACATAAGTTTGTAAACAAATGTTTTCTGGAATGAACATTACACACAAAATCAAAATATCATTCAAAATTGACTTAACTGATTAACAATAAAAATTTAAGTTTGTGCTTTGGTCTAATTTATTAAATTGTTTTTAAATTTCCACTATTTAGACTTGCATTAAAAATGTAATCTCTCTTTTTGCGTAAAAGTTACACAATAACAAAAATTTTCATCTTTTCTTTTGTTCGAAAAGTTGGAAATGGCATGCTCAATTATTTTTTATCTGAAAGTAGCACTCTCTCTAAAAAAGTTGGCCACACTTGCTTCAGAACATAAAATTATTTTTTCCTTGACAATTACTCTAAAACCGTTTGAACAGTGATACACATAAAAAAATTTGCATTCCATAATTGACTAACTAAATCTATAACATATCAAGAAATAAAAATTCTAATTTTTAATATTTTATTCATTTTTTTTTTTAAATTTATTTTTCATGTTTTGCTATTAACTTTTTTTTTCATTGAACTGTTGATCAAAAATTTAAAAAAAAATTTCAGCATAAAAGGTTACTTCATTGACAAGCATACCATCTTCTTCAAATATATACAGTAAAAAATAAATAAACTCAGTGGTGTAACAGCCCACAAGGGCCAAGACCAACTGTGCCCATCTCAGTTTTCATGACCTTGGGCACTGAGATGCATGAGCAGATGTTCCAGTCAGGTTGTCAGTCTGATGCCACACACCAGTTTAGTTTCCAAGCAAGCTTGGTACTCATTTATCTACCGACTGAAGGAATGAAAGGCTGAGTCGACCTTGCCCAGCCTGGGATTACATATATAGTAAGAGGAATGAAAACTGAGTAACTTAAGATTAATTAATGGTAAAAAATACAAGATAAATTAGAATGTCATACATCTATTACAGATACCTTTCATAAGAAAATAATGTAGTATGGCTCTGTCTACTTATCACTGAAAGGAATATAAAAAGTAAGCCAAGATTAAAGCTGTGTGAGCATTGTTTCTCCCAAGAAGTGTTTAAACCATGAGAAAAAAGTAAATATAATATACATGGTACATTATAGTATTTAGAAATTGTATTTTGATAATGAAGATTTTTGAAAATTCTTTTAAAGTTCAAAATAAACCAAAATGCCTGCATATATATTAGAGCATTAAACTTAGTTCCATATTAAAACTGGTTTATTTTGGCCTTTTAGGTAGTAGTCAGCTTGTAAAAACTGTTCTGCATACATAGTTTGAAAAAAGGTTGCAACCATATCTTTTATAATTATAAATTGTACATAACTTTCTCATGTATATATAAACATATTTTTCAACATTTAATACATGTATCAACATTTTTTCTGAAACAAATTAAAATTTTGATCTATATCTTGAATAAAAAGTAGTATTGCAACAAAACTTACTATTAGCAATCACAGATAACTTTGAAGCAGCAGCATTCATTATTTCAACTGCAAAATCTGTGTCAGGAGCATATATAATTTCCCATACTCCATCTGAAGGTGTCAAATTTTTTGGCAAGGTATCAACATTAAAAGGTTCATAAATAACTGGATTGGACACCAAATCTGAACTGATGGCTGATCGAACTAAAACCAAGCATAAAGAGAAAAATGCCGGAACTCCTAACTCTATTAGTGTGACCCAAGGATGTCGAGATTGCAACTTAAAGTTCTTCCAAGTCAAGAGAAGAATTTGGCGAACTTTTGCCATAATGCTTTTGATACACTCCTGAAAAAAAATTTTATTTGTAAATTAACCTAATAACATTCTCATTACTATTGCACTATTGCATTTTATATATATAAAAAGAAAAATGATAGTTAAAATTAACAATCTTATTATATTTACATTTAGGAATGTTTCAAGGTTTAAAAGGAATAGAGAACAGTATAATATAAGGAGAAAAAACAGAAAAATAATATATAAGATCAGTGATCCTTAACCCTCCAACCACGGATCGGTGCCAGTCCATGGATCCGTGATACCGGGCTGTCCAAGGAACATTAAATTATTTTCATTTTATTTCTTGTGGTGTATTTCTCTCAGTTTTGTGCTACTTTCCATGGAAATCACTTCATATTCCATGTTAAATCACTTTATATTCATTTTTTGGTGTAACTGTACTTTATTCTGAAGGCATATTTAAATACAATAAAATTAAAATTATTAAATTAAAATAATCAAAAATATAAACAATCAATGTCATTCTCCCCTCAGCAGGCTGCCCCAGTAAAATGATCAAACATTAACCGGTTTATGGCGATAAAGAGGTCGGGAAAAGCTGCATCAGGTAATCAAAATTTTATAACTAAGAATTCAGAAAATTCACCATTAAATTTCTAAAATGCATTAAATGTTATACTAAAATGTTCAGCAAAACTTAAATACTATGAAACACTCTAAGAAAACCTATCTTTTAATAAGTATATATATATATGCATGTGTGCTTTGGTAATGTTAGCATTATTGTAATTCAAATTAGTGCTAATTAGATGTTAAGAAATTGTTTCAATGAAACTTCTTGCACAATAAATATACTTATATACATTTTTCAAGGAACTTAGAAATAGCAGAAAAAATAACACATATTACTAGTAATAAAGATAATTTTGCAAAAATTACTGGAATGAACATGCTAAATTAATTTAGAAGTTTTTTTAAAAATAATTATCAACTTATGTTAATAAAAACAAAGTTTTAAAAAGTAATCAACCTAATAAACTCAGGCACAAATTTATATGATTATTCCAGGTGAAGTTCTGTTAGCTTTCATTCAATTAAATTGTATTCCATCCTAGAAAGATGAGAAAAAATACATTATCATAAGCAATATATTACATCTTGTGAAAAACAATTTTTTTTAAAATTTATTTTTACTCTCTATGCCTCATAGAATAATCCTTATATGTCTACATGTTAACTGAAAATAAGTCAATTAAAAATACATTTCTTCCAATATTAATATATATATACCATATAAAGACATTAAAGACATAATCAATATTGGTTTTTCTAGCTTATTTACAATTGTCATTAAATAGTTTATTACATCATAAAATAAACATGTTACAAGATTTAGTAAAGACCATCATATTATTAATAAAGTATAAACAACAACAAAATTTTTCTTTAAATATATTTAAGTGTACTTTTACAGCTACTTCACTTGACATTTTTATAAATATAAAATGCATCACATTGGACAGCTATTCAAAAGGTTTATAATAAAATAGCTTTATTGTTCAACTTAAAATATATAAATTACACAGAAGTTTTTTCAAAAAAAGTGTAAAAAGTATTGGATAAATTTGAACCATCTTTTCAAAGATACAAATCCAAAACTCTAGATTTGTCAAAGAAAAGCTAATACTACAGTATTGTCAATCTCATTTTCTGAGAGTCATATTGACTATCATGTTTAAAAATAAACATTAAAAAAAATAGATTTAAAATAATAAATACCATCTTTAAATTTTGTTTTGTTACGAGGATTTCAGATAATTCTGTTTTAAGATATATATAACTTATAAGTAGATGCGCAATATTACTGAACTAAATAAAGATTTTAATATGCAATACAAATTTTAAAGAGTTAGTTTTCTTAAGCTTTATCCCAAAACAATATAAATGCATAATACTTTACTATTTAAAATTTCTCAGACATATTCCAGGAATTTCAATAAGTACACATCATAAAAATATAAAATTGTTCTATTACAACAAAAAGCTAATTTATAAACAGCCTTACATGATTTTTTTCATAAGTAAAATTAAATAACACAGAATACTCAATGTTAAGCAAACCATAACACACTATTAATACTAACCAATATAACTGTCACAGTATCACAATCAAATATTGTAAGAAAAACTGCATTGTTTACAGTAGTTTTAAGTTGAAAAATTGCTTTGAATCACAAACACAGGACGAATTTCATAACAGAAAGAAATAATTAAATCTTTCTGTTAGAACAACTCAGTTGAAAACTAGATAAATTTTTTTCTTTGTCTGCTAGTCACTGATAAAGAGGACAAAGATCATAAATCTATCATAGGATTGAAAGGGGGGAAAACTTCATTTCGGAGAAATAAAATAACGTTTAAATGATGTATCGTCAAAAATTCAGACCTACTGTGATCGTATCAGCTGATTTCTTGATGTGAACTACTTATTTTACACAGGAAATTATCATTGAAGGAAATATCTTAACACACTAACTTAATATTCTGCTTTGTTTGTTTAGAAAAGAAAGTTGCGTCGCTAAGACATCTGACAACCTATTATGACGTACCGATGATGAAGCTTTGGTTTCGAATGGATAACTTGGTTGTCATGCAACAGAAATTTTTTTTTATATCGTGAATAAAAAACTATCCCAGTTTGTGTTAGTTGCGCATGCTCTATTCAAAATGAATTCATGAAACATATGATAAAAAAAAAAGAATGATTGGATCACAGAACAGAAAGTAAATGTTGCACGATTGCGCATGCTCCTACCGAAAAAATGTACTGATCACAAGATATGAGAAATCCGGAAGTGAGTATTAACGTCAGATGGCAACACAAATATTTGAGTTGCCTATGATGCCCAACTGACATGATTTCCAACAAAAAAGGGCCTAAAAGAGAATTATAATTTAGTTTGGTCCCATCTAGAATTCCTCTTATCTACAGAACAAACTGGAAGAAGAAAAAGTACGCAATTCGTTTTTCTCAAATAATTTAAAACAATGATTTTAAATTGTGATGTGCCTACTTTTAGAAATGTAAAAGTCACAAAGAGATGGCCAAGGAATTTTGATGAGAAATTTCTAAATTATCTCATACTAGAATTTATAAATTATTTATCAATAAATACAGTCCTTGAAATATTTATCTTACAATTCTAGAAATATAAGCAAAATATAATGAAGGATTCACTAAAATTTTTGATTAATTACGAAAGATTATAAGAAAAGATATCTAATGACAGAGAGAGGTACATCAAATAACAAGGTACAAATGAAAAATGAATTCATTAATTACCTTTACATTAAAGCGGTACTTAATAACATAATAATTAATGCATTCAATGATATACTGCATGAATGATAATACATTCCCTGAATTGAAGGTTCTTAGGGCATTATATTCACGAACAAAAATAGGGGGGATGAGGTGCGAAAACTACTTTTACAAAATCGGTTTTATTTACCTATTTGTAAATAAGCAAGACGTCTTAGAGCCTGGATAGCTTAGTCGGTAGAACGTTAGGCTGGTAACCTAATGGTCCCGGGTTCGAGTCGCTGTCTGGGCGGGTTGTTTTTTACTTCTTGATATCAAAATAAAATTTCAAAACACATTAAGATTAATTGAAAAAATATATATTAGATGCAAAAATTGTCTACATAACTTTATATACAAAATACGTACTTTATTTTTCTTATAATTAAACTTTTATTTTCGTTACATAAATTTCATTATCATTGAGGAAGGAAAAAAATGTAATATGCTATATAAGAGGTATGTTATTAAAAATAAAAAAATACATATCATAAAACCACATTTCTTCTATCTTAAAATTTCTTTTATTTTTTTGTTGACTAGTTTATCATTTATTTATTTGCTGTTGTTTGTATATGAATTCAGTCACAACACATATTTATATATATAAAAAAAAGCGTCGAGTTCTTTAAAAACATACTTAAATAAAAAAAAATTATCAGCCATTTTAAAATTAATATCGAATATGTTTAGTTTCAAGTGAGGTAGCGTGGCCGAGTGGTCTAAGGCGCTGGTTTTAGGCACCAGTCTTTCGAGGCGTGGGTTCGAATCCCACCGCTGCCAGCTTACTCTTTTTATAAGAAATATTTTTGTGCTTGTCACAGTTGCAACGGGCCGGGGCCCGGGGGCAGGGACCGTCCGTGCTAAAAATCATTATGAATTAAAATTCCCAGAGAGAAAATTTAAGTGAATTATTACATATATAAATCACATCAAAATAAACAATTTATAGAAGGTAAAATTTTTTTTAAAAAAATCCTTTAAGCAATATATTTTAATGCTTCCCTTTCAAATTTACTTTTTCGCTCTCAGTGCCTCTCTTTTTACATCTATTTGTTTTCCTAAATTTCATTGTTTATAAAGATCTCCAGTATTCTTCGCACCATATCGATTTTAGTTAATACAAAATTAAATTCTTTTTAAAAAAAAAAACTTTTTAACCTTATAATTTTTGCATTTGCCTATTTTATAACAATTATTTAAATAAAGAACAAGTCCTTGACGAACACATGTTAAATTTTTGGTTTTTGCAAAGTTTGACAAGCAAGTTTTTTGAAGTGATAACTGCTTTAGGCGCGTTTTGCTGAAGAGTGAACTAGAATAAAGCGTCACGCTGGGGAATGTAACGCTCATTCGGCTTTTTCGTTTTCTTCGGAAAATGTGTTTGGGCAGGGTCGGTCAAGATTCAATAGTCCGCGACATACACACCCCTAAAAAGAAATCACGTGATTAAAAGTGGGGTGTTTTCCCCGGTTTTGAGTAATACTCAGTCTTCCCTCTTGTGTGCTTAAATTGTTAGTTTTTTTGTTTCCCAATGAGACGAAATGTTGATACAAACTTCGAAAAAGACAATCCCTAGGGAATTTAAAAATATATCAGATGATATTTATGGAGAAGAGTATCAAGATTTTTAATGCAAATAGTGGGTTATTGCATGCATAATATAAAATACGAATGATCCGATTGCAAATATATATTTGTTGCAGATTTAAAAAAAATCAATTTCTATTCAGAAAATTTCGAAGGGACAAAATATTTGAGACCTTTGGATAGAGGAGGTTTGAAAATGCCACTTATATTGTTATGAAAATCATTTCAACGCAACATTTTATTTTTATTTTACTAATATAGAAAAGATTCGAGTCAGAACATCTTAAAGTTGATTGCCAATTATCTTGCTTTACAAGCATAACAGAAGCATATCTGGAATTACATGAATTGTGGAATATCTTGAAATTCGTTTTCTTCATCTTCTGTATACTGTAATACACCTGCATTTTCATATTTATTTTTAAAAATATTCATTACATTCTGAAGTATATGCTTAAATAATTATTTAAACTATCGCACAGAAGAAATTTTAACGGCGGAGGATAATCGAAAAATTAAGATATTTAAGGCCAATTAAATTAATGTTTATTTTTTATATATTTCCCAGTTTTATCTATTTTAAATATTCAATTATCGATCTGTATTTTATTCAATGTGCATGTACTTCCTTATAATTCATTTTTTATACAATATAGAGAATGGATGTAGCATCAAATAGTACAGAATCCCATTTGAGTTTAATCAGTCATGTATCGGAGAAATTTATACAGCGAAATGTAAAGCAGAAATTGGACAAATAATTATAATGGTTGCTATTTATATTTCAGTAAATTAAAGAGAGTAGGGAAAATTATCGAGTTCATTCACAAAAATTTAGTTGCTTACACTGAAGCCGAATCGGCTCTCTGAACAAATTACCTATGATTTTAAGTGGGGATATTAATGTAGATTTTTCAAACGCGCCAAATCAAAAACAGTTTATTCTTTAAAATCAAAATTCAATTTAATTATGTCAAATGCTCCAAGGGAAAGCACGACGAAGTATGGAACAACGCTTGACGGAGTTTTTCTTAGATATTTAAATAATTTTGAATCTATAAAGTATTTACACCTATTTCAGCTACCATAAACCTATAACACACACACATATGTATATATATATTGAATTAATATATATATATATATATATATTAATTCCGTTTCCATATTTTGCAAAAAATATTACTTTATGAGTACAGACATATGAACAAATAATTTTATATGACAATATTAGCATCCCCTTGTTTTTTTATTCACCGAACTAATGCCTGAAATAACATTACAAAGTTTGAAGTTTTCACTTCTATCGTGTTGTCATATAAGCACACATCACAATTAATGCAATTTAATATATTGAATGCTAAGAGAGAGAGCGAAAAACTAGACTTTGAAAAATGGCTAAAACTCTGTGCATTTAACTTAATTTTATGCAACATTTTTTTCTGTAGAATTGATTCGTATTGACAAAGTGTATATGTGTATGCAAATGAAGCTTTATTTTTATCGTTCCTCGACAATAATTGTCGCATAATTTTGAACTTTGAGATTCTTCTAGAATTAGCTGAATACTAACAAAACAATAATGAATAAACTACAACCGTAATCCTGATGCACACAATCCGGAGGTCTTACGTGACCCACCACTGATTAAAAACAATGATACAAAAATTTGCAATGTCCATGTTTTAAAGAAATGTTTGTATTCTATTTTTTGCATATTCGAAAATGTCTGTAGAAAATTTTATATTTTTGGCGAATGCAAAATGTAATTGAGAGAATTTATAATTAAAAAATATTTTACATGTGCAAAGAATCCAGAATTCATTTATAAATCTGCATAAAGTTACCGAATTATGCTTATTTGCTTGTATATTTAAGTTTAAAAGTGTAAGAAACAAAAAATATTGAGAGTTATTATTTAATCATTGGGATTTGTATTTCAAAGAACTTTCAATATACACTATTTATTATTCTATAACATTTTATCGTTGAAAACTAACCCCAGCGATATTGAAAGTTATAATTCTATAACAAATAAATTATAATTTAAAATTATAGTCTTAAAAAAAAACTAAAAAACACGCTTTTATACTGAATCGAACTAAAAAGTAAAAAAAAATTCTTAATATAAGAATAAAATGATTAACGAGAAAATTAATGTCATTGGGGTAAAAGCGTGGGGTGCTTTGTACTACATTTTTACACTAATTCAGCTTTTCGGAATAAAAATTAGCAATTATAACAATTGATACATTTATAGAACACCCCACGCTTTTACCCCAATGACATAAATTTTCTCGTTAATAATTTTATTCTTATATTAAGAATTACTTTTTTACTTTTTAGTTCGATTCAGTATAAAAGAGTGTTCTTTAGTTTTTTTAAATTATAATTTATTTTTCATTTTTTAGTTCGTAAATAAAAGCGTGTTTTTTTAGTTTTTTAAGCTATTACTTATTCATTGCTGAATTTATCCTTGAGTTTGATATTTGGAGCCAGAATTACGTGGCTGCTGGAATAAGTCTTGCTCTTCAGTGGATTTTAATTAAAGGGTCTGAAGTGTATTTGTTCTCTCTGTTTACGGGGCCTCGGGTGCAGGGCCGGACCGTGACCTTTGGGGGCCCTGGGCTAACATTATCTGGGGCCCCTAAATAATTAAAATTTGTGCCATTTTTCTAAAAAAAAATCTTGTGCGGGAAAATTTAAAATATACGAAACACTTAAGGGTTTTTTTTTTTAAATTTTATTTCAAACAATTTAAATACGTTATAAACAATAAAATAATTTACAAACAAACTTTTCTACATTTTTGTGATGCGGGCAATTTAAACTACACAAGTTTGCAGTCAGTCGTAAAATCCGATTGTATGATTAGATTTAATTATTCATTATTTCATTACTCTGCTGCATATTATACACAAACTGCAATGCATATTATATATAAATATGTACCACTTTGCATAGATTCCGAGCGATTCCATTTCCTTTTATCGAAATAATAGATCGAATTTCTTGTTCTTTGTACCTACGTTGATTCTGTTATGGAGCCGATTTAAATTAGTAAATATAATAATTTTTCCATTTATGGTTTCAAAAATGTCTTTTAAGCAAATATTCTGGTTGAAATTTTGTTAAAATAAACTCATAATTTACGACTTATATTAATATAAAATTAATTCCTGTTGTATCGAGGCCTGAAATTTTATAATTAATGAATAATTATAGAATTAAAATAATAATTAGTTAATTTATTGCATTATATGAAAAACACTTCTTTAGTATTTTATTATTATTTAATTTTAATAATTACTATTTAACTTAAACAGTAATTTATCGGAATTTTTCACGTATTGGTCACTCAGGCCGATACAATTTGAGTAGTAATGAAGACGAACAAAGAACTTTCCCAGTCAACCAAAAAGGTTAGTTGGAGTTAAAAAGCTAGATTTTTTTAAAGAAAGTTATAATGACGGGAATTGAATAAACAATCATTCAGGTAAAAATCAAGTTGAAAAAAGTCAATTAGAAAATATTGAAACATTAATTGTTGAACTTTAACTAAATTATAAAATATAGGGAGTGTAACTAAACTTATAAACCTATCGAGAAAAATGGTGGCCATATTATGTACAAATGATGTACAGATAAAAATTATTTACAGATGATGTTTGCGTAAGAATTCGCCAAATAAACAGAACAAAGAGAACATGACATTTCCCCCCTCCCCCGAAATATCCAAATCGGCTTAATATTTCTTATAAAAAATGATTTCTAGTTCAAAATTCAAGTCGACTACAGGGTTCCAAAATTGGGAAGAAAAAAATATTGTAATATATTTGTCTGGGATTAAAATGTCAACACCGCTTCAATGTATACATTATATAATGTTAAATAGTATCGATACTCAAAATATGCAAGTTACATTGAAAAAAGAAATTACTCGCCCCAAAGTCGTTGAAGAACGGTAATTCAAAACAAAAAAAATTCCTTGCGAGTTTGGACATTGCTCTTAGAGGCTATAATGAGAATGCAACATTTTAGAGAGAAACGACCATTACACACACTTGATTTGCTTAAAGTAGAGGTGGATAACTTTTTTGTATTGTCGGTCATCTTTTTGCTATATAAATGAGTCTTGATCAACTTGTTGCCACAGGCATTGCATATGTGTAGATGGATGTAAAATACATTGCATGATTGAACAATGTAATTAGAACAAAATGCCTCTACCGAGGAACGGGTAGGCAAAAGAAAAATGCTTACTCAAAAAAAGCAGTTTTTAATTTTTACTTATTTATTTTTTTATCACGCAGTCTCTCTGTTCAAAGCCTGATTTAAAAATTAGCATCGAAATCAACCATTCCTGATTTAGAGGACGAATGGGAAGCTTTTTAAAAGTTGCTATCTCAAAATTGGGAAAACAAGGTAAGGAATATGTAAATTACTTTTTCAGAAATGGGAGATAGACTTTTAAAAATAATTATCAATTTTCTTATGGAGCACATTGTGGAGAAAACAAAATGCACAAAATACTTAGTATTGTTTTATATTATAATCCTTAATGTTATGGGGTAGATAAGCTTACTTTTGCAATGCATTGTTTATCAGCCAACAGGAATGTCAAAATACGATTTTTTAAGTTCTGCCCTGTGTATAGAAAGACATGATACGGATTATTTGCTAGAAGAGACAGTTTTGTTTCCCTTGAAAAATTTTGCAGCTAGCAGGAATAAAATATAAGTGTAGACTTTGAAATAAGTACATGAAGCAAGTATATATTAAAGTGTTTAAACAAGCATAAGACTACACACATTGTTCTCTTAACAACGTTTATTTTAGACTCAAGTTCTTTTAGTCTTAATTTATAGTAATCTTGCTACAAGGATTTGTTACAAATTCTTCCTGGTATTTCTTATTCTGAAACCTTTGTTTGTTTATTTCTTTGTATGAACGTTCCAACGAAATATGATACGCAATAGGCTGAATAAAGGTTCTTACAAACAAAAGAATCCTCAGGTACGAGATGATCTGCCAGGTTGTAGCTTTAAAATTAAGATCTAACTAAAAAAATATGAAAAGACATTAGATAACACATAATTTCCATATAAGGAAAACAAATCATGTTACTGCATGAGAAATTAATGAATTTAAAATTGCTGTAACAACTGGCTCATGGAACAAAACCGAGAAGAAATTTTGAAAGAAGTAAATTTTTAGAATCTGTTGACTGCACAATTGTTAAAAGTATGCCATTATTAAAAATTTAGAAATTTTTATTAATGAAAACACACAAAGATTTAATTTCAAGAAATCAAAACATAAGTTAAGGAACTACTGGAGGAAACATTTGAGGATGATCACAAGCGAACATATATAAAGAAGAATATCGACAGCGGCCATGGAGTATGATTATGCGGCATATTAAAAATCCCCAGAAGTGCCCGTTTGGCTCGGGTGCTCTAGGCAAAATTAAATTCCTAGGTTCAATTTCGCATCGTCAGAGCTCAGGTGCCTCCATCTGGGGAGGAAACTGGGCGTCAAAATTACTTGCGGCAATTAGTGTCGCCTATACGGTGCCACACTAAAAAGTGATACCAGCTCCTGGGGAATGAACTAGGTTTGCAAAGGTAAAAAATACCAATACGCAGCCCCATTTAAAAAAAAACATATATAAAGAAAAGTAAAATATTTTTTTTGCACAATATATTCCACATATAAAATCAGGCTTTCTTCGGTTTTTTGCAGGTTCGTTTTAATTAGTCAATAGTCAATAAATTCTTCTCCAGTAATAACTCAAATTAAAGTTAATAACAAAAACAACTTTAATAATCCATTAATTACCAATTGTTAAATTGGTTCGGAGCTGGTTATAGCGCCAGCCACTTGCTTCAAAGGGGTTCATACATCTAGTAAACAAAAACACTTTTTTACAAAAACAAGGTGGGAGGGTTACAACAATTTTCTGGTGTAAAGAATCATCGCCAAGGGGTCGATGAACTGGGGTTTTAACACTCTGCCCCCGGATGAACTACTGTTAATCAATCAAATTAAAAATAAAATTTCTTCTAGAAACAAATACAAATATAAAGAATTAAACATACTTACAATAAACACTATATAATGAATTAATTTTTCACGGCATATACAAATCTAGAAATATACAATAATACTGGATTAGACATGAACAAAATACAATTACAAAAAATATAAAAAAAAACAAGAATGTTCCTATACCACATAATACACTGCTGGCCACCGTAAATGCAACACACTGAAGGAAAAATGCAAATAACATGAAATTTACAACATGCATTAGCGGATGTGGGATATGCAGATGATTAGAATTTCAGCGCAGACACACATCACACACGCCTGTGGCCTCCACCTCAAAGCGCTATTTAAGGCTTGGAGATTTCGACGATTTCAAGTTCGGTAATTGTGTTTTTCTTGTGGCTTTTTCAAAAAACGATCAGTTATGTCTCATAGAAAACAGTGATCAGCTTTTGATCAAGTATCCGAGTTCGACAGAGGAAGGATAGTGGCCTACCGAGATTGTGGATTATCTTTCAGAGAAATCGGTAGTCGTGTTGGACGAAACCAAACAACTGTAATGCGGATATGTGACCGTTGGATGCAGGAGGGTACGACAGATCAACGTGGGCGATCGCATCCACCTCAGTGTACCACTTCACGTGAGGACAGGCAAATTGTGCGCATGGCAGTGACGGATCGCTCAGTCACATCACGAACCATAGCACAGCACATTGAGTCTGTAACGCATCATTCAGTGTCTGCGCGTGCCATTCGACTCCATTTACAGCAGAGTGGTCTGTCCGCAAGGCATCCATTGCTTGGTCTACCCTTGACGCAGAACCACAGACGTCTCCGTCGCCAATGGTGCGATGGATGTGGAAGAAGGATGTGGGCGGTAGGATGGAATGAAGTTGTCTTTACTGACGAGTCACGCATCTGTCTGCAACACCACGATGGTCGGATTCGAGTCTGGAGACACCATGGAGAGAGCATGCTAAACAGCGCCACACTGGTCCTTGACCGGGTATTATGGTATGGGTTGGTATTGGATATCACTCTCGCACTCCTCTAGTACGCATTGCCGGTACTTTAAACAGCCAGCGCTACATCTCCGAGGTGTTGGAGCCAGTTGTCCTTCCTTACCTTCAGGGCTTGGCCACAGCCATATTTCAACAGGATAATGCGCGACCACACGTGGCACGAACAAATTGTTGATAATATTCATTAAGAAAGAAATTTCACAGATTTCTTAGTGAATTCTTGATAATTTTAACTCAAAATATTTGAAAACAAAAGAGTTTTCGCTTATTATATGTTTTTTATTTACAATAAATGTACTATACCAGTGTTTCTCAAACTTTTTAAATCCACGGACCCGTAAGCATTTGATAATTTTACCGTGTCTCACTGAGGGGAGAATGTTGATTATTTATATTTTAGATTGTTTTGATTTAATAAATTTAGTTCAATTGTATTTAAACATGCTTTTAGAATTGAATACAGTTACACCAACAAATGAGTATTAAGTGATTTAACGTAGATTATAAAGAGAGAGAGAGAGAGAGAGAGAGTGACTTCCATAAAAAGTTACACAGACTAGAGAGAAATATATAGCACAGTAAATAAAATGGAAATAATTTGAGGTTCCTTGCGCGACCCGATATTATTTGATCCACGGACCAGTACCGGGCCGCGGCTTGGGGGTTGGGGACCACTCATAAGCATTCATTCAAAAAACCAGGTTAAAAGGAATCCACAAATTTGCCAGAAATTCTATTCTTCCTTAAACACAGGGAATTTTTTGAAAAGTTCTACTTCCTTTTTTTAAAAAGCGTATTTTTCAGAAATTGGTTAAAATATTTTATTTAGCACTAGTGAGTGAATGGGTAATTATTAACGTCTCCCTATTCAGCTACACCAGATTTTTTGGCGACGGATGTCATTATTTTGAACCACGGATAAGTGACGAGGACGACCCCTTCTCCTAACTTCCGCACCGGGTGGACGTTTGAGCTCCGGCAGATTTAACGTACATCAGCCCCTCTACACGGTGGGTCTTCAGCGATACTAGGCTCGAACTCCCGACACGTTGGTCACGGGTCTGTGACCTTGACCACTAGGCTACCGCTGCCTCTTTATTCAACACTAAGCAAGGATAATACATCGAACTAAAATTTTCCTTCTGTATATCGCCAACTTCTTTTCCTCTTGATAAACCTTTTATTTTTAAAATTTTTTGTGTTTTTCGGGAAAGGTTTGCACCATTAAAAGAACGACTTTAAGAAAAAATCATTTTTATCTGCACTATTTATGAATAAAGGCCCGGAGCCTATGCTAATGTCGGGAAAATTATACTTTCGGAGAATTTTTTGAAATTACTAATATATAAGTTTTGTTTTGTAATGTATATTTTATAATTTTAAGAGGTTTTGAAATTAGAAAAATGCTCAAAACATTTTTCTTAGATTACTTTTTTTTGTCAAGAGGATAATTTATGTAAAAATGTTTAGCAGTGACTTTGCGTAAAAAAAAGTATGGTAAATCAAACACATATATATTTACATTTTGTATTATTTTCCTTGAATGATGATAATAGTTTTTTCCCCCTGGGGAATAAATTATTCTCTTAATAATATTGTATTTACTTGGGTGAATAAGTGCTTATTAGAGTAGCATTAAAAAGCAACACGAGAACTATTGACGACGGACCTCGTAATTTTGAACCACGGTCAACTGACGAGGACGACTTTGAGCTGGAATCCTCCCTTTACTAACTACCACAACACACTAATGGGAGGACTTTGAACCTCAACAGATTTAACATACATCAGACCCTCTACACAATGTGTCTTCAGTGGCACTAGGGCTCGAACTCATGACACGCAGACTACGAGTTCGACTATGGTGGGGTGTGAAAGTGTCATTTTCGTCATTTGACCGAGGTTCAGAATTACAAGGTCAGTTGTCAATGGCTTCCACGTTGCTTTAGAGTGGTAATTTAGTTCTATTATCAATATGTTTGAAAAAGCTATTAAATTGTTGTTTGTTTCCTTTTTCAAGCAGTCAAATGTTTAGGTAGCCACACGGTGGGCATTGGCAGTGTATTGTTAGAATTGCTAAGAAAATTAATGAAATAAAGCTTCAGTGAACTTCACTTCTGCATTCTGTCTTAACGTACGCCGCGCACACACACACTACACATTTTTTCTATTACGATGAATGAGTGAGTGAATATTAACGTCGCACTGTTCAGCTACACGAGGGCTTTTGGCGACGGACCGCGTAATTTTGAACCATGGTCAAGTGACGCGGACGACACCTGAGCTGGCACCACCTCTCCTAACTATCACACCAACGGGAGGACATTTGAGCTTTCGGCAGATTTAACGTGCATCGCTCCCCTACACGGTGGGTCTTCAGTGGTACTGGGATGGAACTCATGACACGCTAGCCATGATTCGATACCTTGACCACTTGGCTACCGCGGCCTTTTCTATTGCGATATTCTGACAGTTTTGTAGCTTTCTGCGTATCGAATGCCTTGAAATCTTGTAAAGACCGAAAATTTAAAATTAATATAAATGTATTATATGATGTTGTATTTCCTTTTTAATTTAATAATACAATCTGAAATTATTAACGTAAAGGGACGAAGGAGAGAATTCGGTGAATAAGGTAGAAGCTAAGGTCTTTGTTTATTCATGAGTGGAAATTATGAAAGGTTGCAATATGCAGTGATCATACTCAGCAAGCTTCAAGTTTGAATCCTCTTTCTACTAAACACGAGTGAGAATAAAGATACTTATTGCATATTAATTGGAACTGGGCTTTAAAGTTCTCATGTGCGGTGGGGCGGAAATTTGAAGGCTGATTAACTGCTTAGCTGATTAGCTGAACAGTGCGCGACGTTAATATTCACTCACTCACTTAATGACGACAGTCATCTCCAGCTTGTGAGTACTTATTAACGTCGCACTATAAAGCAACACGATGACTGTTGGTGACGAACCTGATAATTTTGTACCATGGTTAAGTGACGAGGACGACACCTGATTTGGCATCCTTCTTCAAGCTATCCCACCACGCCAACGGAGGGACTATGATCCTCGACAGACTTCACATGCTCCAGTCCCTCTACGCGGCATGTCTTCAGTGGCACCAGGGCTCGAACTCATGACACGCCGTCCTTGAGCTCATGACCATGACCATTAGACTACCACGACCATCAAGACTCATCTTGCATAAGGCGTTAGCCAAGCCTCCAATCATACAGTGATATCCCTGTACTGAACTGACTCCTCTTCAATTACACCTCGTGTGTTCTACAACGACACTAATTAAAACAATCAACCAATCTAATTACAAAAATAGTCGCCAATTGGAATATTTCCCCCCCGGAATGGTCTGGGATTCTGGTAAACAAAACAAAATCCATAAATAAGAGGGCTGTCACAACAACCTTTTGTTATCTGTATCCCATAAAACTACATAACTTGCAAATAAGATAGCTTTTCTTCTCTTCATTGTTGAATCCTTTCTTCTGGGCAAATCCTGCAGCTGCAATCAGGTAAAGTTGATTTATTGTTTCCTTTAATATTTTTAATGTGAACTATTAGTTTTATTAACCTGTCGCCTATGATTATGTATGCGATTACTTCAGGGAACATGGCATCATATGTGAGATTGCGTTTTCCCCATTCTAAGGCCCACTGGTGTAATCTTAATTTGGATCTTGTGGAATTTGGAATGATTATAAACTATAAATTTCGGCATATTATATGTAAAGTTATGATTTTATGAGTTTTTAAATGGAGTTAGGCTTAACAGGAAAACTTGCCTGGTTAATAAATAGAAAATGGCAATAAATCAAACTTATAATTAATGTCTAATAAGCGAATAATTAAAAAAAAATTTAATGCTTCCTATTTTGATTAACATTTTATATCAATAATACATTTTTTTGATTCAGGGACTCTAAAAATAGCTTACGTAGATCAGATGTTTTTCTAAATAAATCAGATATCAAACATCGAAATGACTCGTAAATGAAATGTTCGAGATAGAAAGCTCGGAATGAATTGGAGGCCACTTTCTTTCCATTTGCATCACATGAGAAAGAGAGGGATTACAGTATTTAGATGATAAAACGCGGAAATTTCTTGTATCGTAAGAAATAAAACTGACTACACTTGATAAGTGCACGCTATTTCACAGTTATCGCAATTTCTGATAAGAAGTAGGTGGGTAAATTTTTATATTTGTTTGCATCTTTTCATTCAGATGGAGAATTATCTCGCATGCGCTGCCTACGAGTATCTCCGGTGAGTTTTATTTTTCTAGAAATATTTATCTTTTTCTTGTCCTTGGAGAAAATATATATATATTTTGAGAAAGATTGTAGTTTTATATAATACCATAGTTTGTTAAAAATGACGTTCTATTCAAAGCATACTATTTGGCTTAATTTGTGAATAGCAATTTGGATTAGAGCAAAATGATTGCTCTAAAATCGAATATCCATTATTTTAAATCAAATGAACATTAGAAAACCAACCTAAATGACAAATTTTACTTACTGTAAAATTTTTTAATCCTGTTCCTGCCTTATCATTATTCTAAATGTTCTTTGTATCTAAAATACTTCAATTACACTTAGGTTTGACAACCTCAAATTAGAATGTTTTAAATTTTTAATTTAAATTTTTAACCATGGAAATCGCATTTGCAGGAATTTTTAAATGAAGTATTTAAGAATCTAAGCACAACATTTTTTTAAAATTGAGTATTGATAAAACATTTTCCAATTTCTATACAAGATATTAAAGATCATCTATTAGTATTGTAACGTGCTGGTGTCGTTCTCGTCGCATGATCGAGGTCCGTCGCCAATAGCACTCGTTTTGTCTTACAGTACGACGTTAAATATAACTCTCATTGTAACATGTGATTATTATATTCGGTGCAGTATTAGAAAAAGTAACATTGAGGATATAGTTAATAATATAATTAGTATACTTTGAAATAATTAGTCACGAGCAAAGTTTGAATATTGACTATCTAATTGACTTGAATATTCTAATCTATGCAGTGCGAATTCTAGAAGCAATTTTTTAGAAATATTTTACTTTTTTTTTATGTAAAGCTGACATAACATAAGTATAAACCTATTTCAACATAAGGGTGAAGTTTGTGTTGTTACTAATGCCACCCGATCGACTGTGTCGGATTGAGGCTCACAAAATTCATCGTGACTAAGGGGGTTAAGTTGATTTGCTGTTTTGACCATAGCTTTGAACATCAAGTGGCGGTATGTTTTGACTCTGTTTTCACTCCAACTTTGAGGGAGAGTATACAGGGGATGATCAAGAGGACTTTCGGCTCGCAGAATATTTAGTGTGCCCTCCTGCCACACTGACACTATACGTTTAGAAACGTCCATGTCTTCTCCAGGATTCGAACCCAGACCCTCGACACAGCAGTCAGAATTGCGAATCACTATCCCGTCTGGGTGGCAAAAAAGGAAAGTATTGGTCTTTAGGAGGGGGGCGGGCAAATAAAGAGTAAACCTATTGAGATTACTCATTGCTTTATTTTCCATAACAAAGCAGCATTTTTATACCGATCAACCACGGGCCGTATATTACTCACGCCTGTTCTAGAACGATGTTTTTTGAACGTTTCGACATCGATCAAATAGCCCTATCAGTGTGATTAACTCATTAACTGTTTGCTCCCGAAAAAGTTTTGAAGAATGTTACAGGCCTCTATTCGGACTGAAGTAATGGTACCCAAAATAAGGGATCGAATATTAATATCTTTATTTCAAGAAATCGCACACCATTCCGTAAAAGATTGGGGTCAAGGTAGATTTGTTTTTGAAGTCACGAGCTTCGTAATCAGCTCTCCCTGCTTAATAATGGGACTTTATAATCAGATTTAATAATTGGACAGTTGTTGGTTCTTCTATTAGGGGTTTACTTTCTGTTAGCTACTATATAAGGGACTCTCGACGCAAATATCTCGGGGGCAAGATGTCTGAATGATCTTTTCTCCTATGGCAATCTACTGCCTTTGATAAAGCTAAATGACATTCTCCCCGAGATAACTCTATTTGTAACCCTTTTGGTCTTTCTATCTCTTTTCTCGGATCTACAGAATGTAGTCTGAATCACAAATACAGCCTCCCCCCCTATTTTTTTTGTAAACTAATGAGTTGCAGGCACATCTTAGTCAAACAAAAGCTCTCATGCCAGTAAAACTAGTCAATATCCGATCTCGCCGGAAACACGTCGTGTAGAACAATTAGGGTGCTGCATATTAAATTCCACCGATTTTTTTAAAAAAATCCTCTGGAACTATTGCACAGGTTAAGAGTATTTTTATAGGTGCCATCTTAATTTTTATTTTCATCACTTGGAATAAGTTCAGAATGCTAAGGATGGTAATAGATAATCCTCATATGTAATAATGTTAATAAAACAATCAACCAAATGAACTTCAATGAAAGCATTTGAAGTGAGTGTTTAATAACAAAGCACTCCAAAGCAACGCAAGGGCTATTGGCAACGGTCCTCTTTTTGTTGAGCCACGGTCCAATGAAGATGACACTCGAGATATTCATTTGACCACTCTATTAATTTTCACACCATGCGAATGGAAGGACCTTGAGCCACGACATATTAACGTGCACCAGTCTCTCTACACGGTAGATCTTCAGTGGCACCAGGACTCGAAATCATAACTCACTTGCCGCGAGTTCTTGACCTTGACCACTGTGCTACTGCAACCACATTAGTAGCCTAGTGATCAAGGTGTCGGATCATGGCATGTAACTGGCATGTCATGAGTTCGAGCCCAGTACCTCTAAAGACTCGCCGTATAGGGAAACGATGCACGTTAAATCTGTCAAGAGCTCAAACGTCCTCCCGTTGGTGTGGTGTGGTAATTAGGAGAGGGTGTCATCTCAGGTCACTCCTTGTCACTTGACTATGGATCAAAACTACGAGGTCCGTCGCCAAAAGCCCTCGAGTAGCTGAACTCGAGTAATATTCACTCATTGCGAAAACATTACACATGAAGATAGAAGTTTAAGGAAAAATTAACCAGTTTTGTTATTATAGTAAAAAGTTGACTAAGACTGAAATTTTCGTCGAAATTTCGCAGTTCAATAAACTGCTAACAGGATGTCCACCGCCAGCATAATTGGGTGATAATTGATTTGGGTTATAATTTTAATGATCAGTTATACGTACTAGTCGAGCTGCAGGCTCGAAATTCTCTTCCATCAAAGAACCTTCGAGTGGAATATTGAGATTTACTGCTCGGTAAAATTGAACCAGGTCTAAAGATCAATTCAAGACTTTAAGTACGAATTATATTTAAAAAAGCAAATTAAGTCAAATGACTTCTCTTAGTATTTCATGTAAAATTTTACCCTCCATATGAAAGAGCTGATGCACATGAAATCTATCTGTGTTCACTGTGATGTAGTGTGGGCGAGTGGAGTTGTAGTTAAGTGTTCGTTACTTGATCGGGACTTGGAATTACGAGGTCAATAGCCCATAAGTTTCACGATGCTTCGAAGTACCCCTCGCTAATATACAATCAATCAATTCTATGACATTTTATTTGTCTGAATGTTGCAAACACTACAATTGAATATTTCTTTTTTCGAGGGAAAAAAAAGCATAGATAACTACGATCAAGATGCGAATTGTCGAGGAGCTATAAAGCTAAAAATGATGAAAGAAAATTAAATTGAATGCGCATGGAGTTTATATAAGCTTGTGTGTGACAGAAAATTACATCAAAAGAATTTTATTGGTTTATTCAGCTGCTTCTTTTACACGTAATTTTATTCTATATTTTAAGTTCAGTTTGAAAATGTATTTCTTGTAACATGAGGCAAAACAGTTTCCAAAAGTAATCCTTTAATTTCCAAGATTCATTTTTGTGCATATTATAAATTAAAACAATTATAATAGATAATAAGTAGCCTTTTTACTGATGTGTATTTTTTTTCTCACTAAAAAATATTTGGTTTGTTGAGTATTTTGTCTAGTGGTAAGTAATAAATTCATTTATAACTTTTTATCTAAAATATTTTTAAAAAATTAAGAATACACGGTATCCTAATCATGCCAAAAATGCAATTTCTTTTGTATTTATTTGTAACATTTGATTGAGAAGCTGGGCTACATATTTTAGATCCGATATTTAAATAGTGTTAAAAATATTTAAAATTTTCTGTTTTCAATCTCTTAAAAAGAATGCTTTAAAAAACCTTGAATGCGCTTTTTTCTCAGACTTCTATTTTTATTGATACAAATATTTTCTATTCTAAGGTTTTTTTTGTCTGATCAGAATACATTTTTGGAATTTTTTGTAGACAGTTTGAACTATAAAACTAATATGGATTTAGGTCTGAACGAGAGAAAGAGTAGAGAGTATTTTTTAAAAAATGTTAAAATTAAGTTTTAGAATGTTTGTTTTTTCAGGTTCCGCTACAAAGCAATAAAATACATAGAAGAGTCCGATTTTCAATTCCATACTAACTTTTGTTCCCAATAATCCAATACTTGAAATAACTAAAAACATTACAAACATATTTTAATATAAATACCTAAATTTTAAATTTCAAAAACTTTAATTTGAAATTTTTTTTAAATAACGACCTGTTAAACTGATTTTTTTTCAGTATTAATTTAGGTAAACAGTCTGAAAAAAAATAGTTTTAATACTACTGTCACCCGAAAATTTTTTTGAAAATGATGCTGTATAACATTAAAATAATTTTTTTGAATGAGATAAATTTTAAGAGACCGAAAATAATAAATTTTTGAAAAAAAAAATATTTCGGTATCTTTACTGAACATTCGTTTTTAAATTCTTATTTTCATTTGACTTTGGAGGCCATGCTTGGAAATGAAGGGGGAGGGGAATTCAAATAATTGTTTTAATACAAAATAATACATTCTGTATAACTTTAATGATGGATACATTTACTATCTCTGTAAAATATATATATTGTACAAGCTTGTAGAAGATGTAAGAATGTAAAAATTCTTATTTGAAAATAATGAAGACAATCCTTGGCTCCGTGAACCGCTTCTTGGTTCTGATTAACTGCTACTCATTTTCTTATAAATTTATTTTAATTATCCAAAGCTATATATATATATGTGTGTTTTACTTCCGATATAGTGGACAGTGATACTGACTGCTGTGCCGTAGGACCTGGGTTCGAATCCCGGAGAAGGCATGGATGTTTGTAAATCTATAGAGCAGGGGTACTCAACCTTTTGGTTTCTGCCGGGCTGCATGCATATGGATGGCTATTTCAAGTGGGTGGCAACATGAGAATCGATGGAGGGGGAGGGGAGAAATGTTTTAAGACCAAGATAACATAGAAAATTTAAAATGTGGAAATTGATCAAAATATTAACTTCTATTTTGCTTCTTTTTTTTTGTCACTAAGTTTTTCAAAATTGGAAGCATTTAAGAATCACTCTTTCACAATTTCTGCATTAGTAAATGGTTTCATATGATTACTAATAATATAATAAATTTTCGTAGGGTGCCTTTTTGTTACCGCTGTGACATTACCACTGACAAAACACTTTTTGCTGTTGCCAAGATTATTCAAGAAAGCCTATTTATCACCTCTTGAAAAGAAATTTTCGAGGAAAAGTGTCATTGGAATGATTTGTTTATTGGTATTTTTTAAATATAACACTTTCGGACTAATCAAACAATTACTAAACCATGCTTGTTTTTCACAACAAAATAATCAACTTCCCAATCGTCTTGAAACAATCTATTTTCTTCGAATATTTTTCGCTTGCAAGATATGTAAGGTAGTTAAAAATTAGTTCCACTCATAAAATGATCGCTACTCTACTTTTGTCTATTATCACTAATCAGAAAAAAATATATCATTTCGCACCCATACGACAGCAAAAAGCAAAATTGATATATTTGATTTTTTAACAAAGAATTTCCCACAAAATTTTCACGAATAAATGAATTTCTTAGAGCAATGGGGCGAGACTGGGTCACTTAAAAAGGCCGGTGAGTGAGTGAGTGATTTTGGGGTTTATTGGTGCAAGAGCCGATTTCGGCTATACTGCGCTAAACATTTGTTTTAATATCTGTGGTCTAGACGGGAAGAGAGAAAGAAAGAATGAATTGAATGACAAGAAAGAGGTCGAAAATAGAGAAGGATCACTAGGGTACCCGGGTTCATGAAGCCCGTATTTACCAAAGACAGTAAACCCCGTGGGAAAAGGAAAAGATCACTAGGGCACCTCGGGATTGTGACACCCGTACTCACCTAAAGAAGGTGAGCCCCCTGAGGGTAAAAAGGCCCGGTGGGCCGCAGGTTGAGTATCACTGCTGTAGAGTCTTTGCGGCATTGGGGAACCCTAAATAACTGTCGAATCTCTTGAAAGGTTGGCGGAAGGTGAAGAGATGTAGGAGGCCTCTAACCACCCCCAGGGTATTCTCCCACAAAATTCAAATGGAACAGAGTCAAATCGTACTGTCACCTTCATGGTGCTCAAAGTTGTGACTAACGACAGGCGTAAAACCTGCCCGTTGTCATGATGAATTTCGAGGGCATCCTTTTGACACCGTCGATCAGGTGGCATTAGAAACAACACTATTAATATTTAGTTTCCTCTGTATTGCAAAGGATATTTTTGTTTCGAGGGGGGGGGGGATCAGGATTCACAAACTTACGTTTGGTGCAGTTTGCACCAATAAAATGCATTAATCTATCGAAAATTGCTCCTGCTTATATCCATTTTATAGCTTTGTATAAACAATTGATTTTGATATAAAAAGGATTACATTAATAAATTATCTATGAATTGTTCCATTCACTGAAAGAAAATAGTACATTTAGAAAAGCTTTCTAGATTGTATAAACATAAGCTTTCTTATCTTGCTTATTGGTCTGATAAGAGAAAGTGATTGAAGCTCTTAACAATTCATTTTATATCTCTTGGGAAATAGAGGAAGAATAAAAATGTTCTTTAAGAAATTAATCCAGAGTGCGTTTATTTTTATGAACGTTATTTGCAAACTGACAATTTGACAATGTTTCTATAAAATTCTTTCATGTGTTAGTATTATGCGATAACTTATCATATCTGTGCGCAATATGTGGAAACATTTCTTTCAAAACGACGTTCCTGCAATAGTCATAGCTTAGGCCTAAGATTTAACTTATAATTTAACTTTTATCATATCTTTTACCTTCCTCGGCCGATTGGGCTTGGGCGTATGGTTAGTGTTGTTTTCATCACGTCCAGGCGCCACAGAAGACCCGCCATGAAGAACTGATGCACGTTAAATATGTCGAGGCTCAAAGTCCACCCACATTTAAGATGTAAATACATATAAAAGGTCGCAACACAACTATAATCATTGCAACTTGGTTGAATGTAATTTCGAACTTGTTGGGAATGCCATTAAATTCTTTCCGTTGTTTGTATAGTGTTGCGATCTTTACTTATTAAAAAAATTTATATTATTTTCAATTTTTTTTATTAGTCTATAAACTTTTACTTGAAAAAAAATCTTACAGCTTAAAAAACCTACACAGGAAGCAATTCCTTCCTGGTTACATTCAATTTTTAATAACAATATAATTCATCATAAGCTAGTTTCTTGTTTCAATATTTCGCAATCGACTCGTACCTGCAATATAGACTGATATAATTTTCTGTTCTTTTGCAGAGGTGTTTTTTCTTAAATAATTATTATATTGTATTGTATTTTCTTGTTCATGGATATTCTTTGTATAATTTCCAGTTTATCTGGGTAAACGATTTTGTAGCTCTAAGCCCTCTGGTATGTAAGTTCGATCCTCCGGAATAAATAAATATCTAGGGATTCCCTAACGAGGTTTTGTATCGTAGCATTACGTTTCTCTTTCCTTTTAAAGCGGGAAACTTGAGAATTGTATCGTATAAATTAGAATACTAAAATTATGAATACGAAAAAAAAACAACTCAGGGGTGCGTTTAAGTGTCAACAACGCTAAGAAAGAGAAGATAGTAAACAAATATTATACCCAAAATTGACAAATTTCTTAGTCTTCTACGAGTACTTCTGTGTGGCCCAAGTATTTCTATTAATAGTACTTAGATAAGCCTTCCTTGAGAAGCCTATCGAAGGAAAATAGATAGTTATTGCAGTTAAAGATGTTGATGATGCAAATTTATGGAAACGACTTCGAATAATTTAAGTGCAAAGCCACAGAAACTGTTAGAAAATATGGAATAGATCCCCATTTTCAAGAAAAAGGTAAAGAAAAGTTGAAAAGTATTTTGATGAATTAGCTTCTGATCTTCGATTTCGAAACCGGAAAGAAATATTTTAAATTACTATTTTCAGTAAGGGACTAGAAACAATATTAGCTCCATTAAATACACCCTTTACTGGTACGAGTGCAGTCGGTCAAATATTCAATTTTCTCAGACCAACATTTCTACTAGATGTAGATGAAACAACTTTGTAACAGTAGTGTGGCGAATTCCAAAATAAGTATTCCGATATTATAGGCACAAACTTTTCTCTTAAATTTCTTAACATTTACCACCTAGTTCTCCCTAAAATAACCCATAAATGTGTGGGACTGTTCGCCAATTATGCAAGGAAATAATGAGCAAATATGAAACGCTAGAATGCGAACTAGCAAGTATTTGGGGCACAATTTTGTTCAGTCCCTGTCACTTCTACAGCAGCTGAAGTCATTTAGCAAATTAAAAATAATTAAATTATTTAAGAAACTGTGTGGGCCAAGCCGACTCCCCGACATTTATTTCTAATATCAATTGAAAACAAAGTCGCATCAAGATTGGATTTAACAGACATTATTAAAAATTTTGCGAAAACTAAAGCTAGGAAAAGATTGTAAACCCAATTGTTAATATACAAGGGGTGATCAAATGAAAAGGTACGAAACGACATAAAAATGAAACAGTTAAATATTTGCATATTCCGCCAAGGGAGAATGTAGCGAGACATCTCGGGATGCCATTGGAGACTCTGACTGGGTTTGGATCATGCGCGGGTGCCCGCATGCGCAGGAGAGAGCAAAGGCTCTTATAAAAAGCGGCGTCCAAATGATGCGAGCACAGAATTACTCGAGCACAGAAAAAGCATTAACTCCGATGTGTACTGTGAGACACTCCGACGCCTACGCAGGTCCATCAAGAACAAAAGACCTGGGCTGCTCACGGAGCGTGTGGTTCTGCTCCATGATAACGCGCGTCCACACGTCTCCTGAGTCACACAAATGGAACTGGACAAGTTCCAATGGGAGACGTTGGACCATCCGTCCTACAGTCCGGACATGTCACCCTGCAATTTCCATGTGTTTGGTCCACTGAAGAAACACCTGAAAGGAAAGCGCTTCAACTCGGACGACGTACTCAAGGACACTGTGAAGGACTGGGTCTCGTCACAGCCACAGGAATTCTGGGAACAAGGAATCCTGCGGCTTGTTCATCAGTGGATCGTTGTGCTCAGGCCTATGGTATATATTTTGAATAAAGTCTATATTTGTACCCACCGTGTCGTTTCGTACCTTTTCATTTGATCACCCTTGTATATAGGTAAGTCCAACCTGTAGTAAACCTTTTATTCTTTGTCTACATTATTTACTAATACCTATGTTATTATTTGTACTCTTGTTCGTTATTGAATAACTTATTATTATCTATTACGTTACATCTCGTCTTCCACTTCGCAATTCTTAAACTCTTCACAGCTGTTCTGGAAGAGGTCTGTCGTGGAGTCGAATCGAGCCTGGGCACTCAATAAAGTTCACACAAGAAAACACATACATGTAGGTAGTATGTAGCTTTGCTTTCCTATATTCTGCCGAGCACGATAAAGAGCTGATGTTTAAGTAGCTTTGTTAGTTTAAATATTCATCTATTTTTATTATTTTTACTTGATAAAACCCAATCAAGATAAGGCTCTCATTTTTTTGCACCAGGGTCTTTGGGTACCTAGCTACGCCACTGATTATCAGTAACCGTTTGCCTCTTGTATCGCTATTGCGATAATTACTAATTTGAACCAAACCAAAACTCATTGATGACGTTTTTTAAATTCTATGAAAGATTAGTGAAATATACTTGGAGCTGTTGCATGTGAAATTGAGGCGAATCTAAAATCATAAAAATAACGCTTTATGGAAATTAGACAAGATGGCTACCAGTTCATAGGTGGTGTTTGTCTGGTAGATGATTTAAAATTAAGAGGTCCTTGGGTAATAGTCCTAAGGTAAAATTTAATTAAGCCAATTTAACACATGAAATTGGAGAATATTCATGAGAAGTTCGAATAGTGAAATGTATTAGAGAGGTCATCTTTTATAACTATCTAAATCAGGGGTGTCAAACTCGTGGCCCACAACGAATATTTTTACGGCCCGACCAATATATTGGCACACAATAATATATAATAAAATAAGAATTTCTCCACAGAAAAAGGAAAGATAGTTGCAAAGAAGATATGTCAAGTGTCAGGACGTAAATATTAAATTTTTCTTGTTCTTTTATATATGCTTACTAGCTGACCCGGCCCGGCGTTGCACGGGCTTTTACCGAGGGTATAACTTAATCCCCATGTTAATTTCCTCCTTTATTTCTGACGCCAGAACTTCTGTGTGGGTGTGACACGTACGATGTGAGTGCATGGCCCGTGAGTGCGTATTATGGCTTTCTCGTTTAACATTTTTTCTTCTCTTGACAAAATCAGCACTTCCAATATTATTTTCCGAAATTACTTTGACTTCTTTGTTTCTTTCCTCTCCGCTTACCCCGGGGTTGCACGGGCTTTTACCGAGTGAATAACTTTATCCCCATGGGAATTTCCTGTTTCCCTTAGGACGATAGCACTTATGTGTGTGTATGCGCGCGATGTGAGTGATTTCTTTAACTATGTCGTAAAAACTCCCTTTTTCGAAATTTGTTCTTAAGTTGGTGTGGTAATTAGGAGAGATGGGTGAAAGCTCAGGTGTCGTCCTCATCACTTGACCGTGGCTTAAAATTTCGAAGTCCTTCGCCAAAAACTCTCGAGTAGGTGAACAGTGCGAATTTATAAATCACTCACCCACTTTCCAATTCTTTCGTTGCAGTTTTTTAGTCCTCGGAAACGAAAATGTAGCCTTTTTAAAAATAGTTGTATGTTGAAAAAGACAGAAAAGTAGAAATTTTTCAAATTACAAAATTTCACTACTATTTTAAATCTTGAAGTAAAATTGTGAGGATTTTTTTAAATGTTCGACACATGGGAATAAAGTTTCATGCAATTATCTTTATTAAAGAAGAAATCGTTAAACGATTGATTTAAGTATTTTGAGTGTTTTATTAAAATGTGTTCAAAAAAGTTTTTGGCTTTTTATTTTTTAAATCACTGATTTGATACAGATAAATATTTTAAATGAATCTCAGAAATGTATTGAATATATTCTTTCATCTTAATCTGACATCAATAATGATTTAATTTTGAAAATTATATAAAGAGAAAATGATGAAAATTGAAGCAGAAATAACTTTCTCACTCGCATTTTTTTACTCGCCAAATTTGCTGATTTTTGCATGTTTAAGTCAGAACTTTTTGGTGTAACCCTTGAGTTAGATGTGAAGTTTCAGGTGAAACAGTTGAAAGCTATTTGGCGCGAAACCATTTTTCGACGCCAAGGCTTGGCAAACTGTAAAATCGCGTTTTTTTTATTAAAGTTTTTATTTTTTAGGGCCTAATTTTTAAGTTAATGTTTCAAACTTCACACATTAATTTTGAAAACGAAGGACTTTTAATTAAAAAATGTTCAAAAAATACTGTTTAGATTATTTCTTGCAATAACGTTATTTTACGAAAATCACAAATTTTTTTTTTAAAATCCGTAATTTTGAAGCAATTTTTTCAATCTTTACACCGAAGTTTGATAACATTATTCTACATACGCAACAAAAGTTTGGAATGATAATCTTAATAAATAACGAAGTTATTCAATGTTAAGTTAAAAATTTAGACAATATTTCGAAAAATCTTTTAAAAAAAGTTTTGGGGATTTTATTTTTTTAACGACTGATTCTAAAAGAAAAAGGCTTGAAGTTATTTAGTGTAGAATATCGTTTTCATAACACGAAAATAAATTCATACGCAATGATTTCGAAATAATTTTCATAAAAACGCATCAATTTTAACTATTTTTTAAAAAATCTTAAAAAATAGAAATTATTATTATTTTGCAAAAAAAATTATACTGTATCGTGGCGAAAGAAATGATCTTTCCGATTCTGTAATTATTTTTTGTCTGATTTAAAAAACAAAAATCGGATGGCTGTTTAAATAACGTCGAGAATACCGAAAAATTTCACCCTCTGTTCATTCACGACGCTTGGCGGGAAAAATAACACGAAGGGTTAAGACAATTATGCGTTTTAAGGTTTTTAATTAATATCTTTTTAACTAATTACAATATCGGAATGAAAAATAGTTTACGTCCTATTCTCAGACCTACTGAATATACGCACAAAATTTCATAAGAATCGGCCACACCGTTTCGGAGGAGTTTGGTTACAAACACTGTGACAGGAGAATTTTATATATTAGATTATAATGTATTATTCGAAATAAACCTACGTTTCTCAGAATATTGATTTTTTCTGTAGCCCGCCTAAAGTTAAAATCTTTTATTGGGGCCCAAGTTAGCCTTTAAGTTTGATACCCTTGATGTAAATATTGATGGTGGCAAATTATGGCCAATAATCTTTGAGCATCAGTGTACATGTATTCATATTTTTTGAATATTGTTATATTTAATTCATATTTCATTGCAAAACTGAATAGTTTAAAACATTAACGATGCTTAAATGTAATTAAGAATAAATGCAAAAACATATTTAAGTTTGCGAATCTATTTTAATAGTGTTTTTCTAATAATTATTTTGGTCTTTGGAATCTTTTTCTGTGTATATATATATTCCCCATTAAGAAAAAAAAAATATATTTAATTACTCTTGTTCAAAACTGAAATGCGAAGTTCTCGATTATATCTTAATTTTATAGATAAAAAAAAATCACGTTTGTTTTAATGAATAAAAATATTTCTAATTGATAGATTGCTTATTATTGTTGCCAGATTTTTTAAAGAATATCGATTGTATGATTAAAATTTGTGAATAAATCATTTGGAATCATAAACGAAAAATAATCTTTCACAACAATCTAGTAAAAATGTGTAATCGTCTGTCGGAAAAATGCATAAAATGTTTTATAAGAATTCCGAAGTTATATACATTTACGAGGAGGATTTTCAATATTCGCACTAAAATTCAGTACGTAAGTAAGCAATGCTTTTACTAAGATACAATTGTGAAATCTTTAGGGGGAAAAATCACTTTTTATATAACCATTAACGACCTTCATCAAAGCTTTTGATAAGGATTTCAATATGTCATCACTGTTTAGAATGCATTACCATCTGCGATTTATTTTTGCTAGGCTAGGAGTGAAGTCGATTCGATTAACAAATGATATCGTAATTTTAAATTTTCTTGCTGGCATATATTGTTTCGCCGCAAATTTTTAATATTGTTTTTAGATCTCTGACAAAATTTCTTTCAAAATATCTCACATATTTTGATGGTATTTTAGTTGCAACTTAAAAGAAATAAGCCGATAACTTATTTTCATGCTTCTCAATATTGAATAATATTGTGCGCATTTTACTCAATTTGATTTTTTTGTCTTGCATTTTTTTGCGATGCTGATTCACTATTATTTCACTCTTTCGAAGTGCATTTTTAAGAAATGTTTTATTTTTTTCTTATTGAGGAAAATTTTTCTAATGCCGAAAAGAAATGTAAAGCTGTCGACAACAATCAATTTGTAAATGGGCGCAATTTTATACATTCGTTATTCGATACTTCCATGAACACATGTGCCACATGCTTTAAAATTTTTAAAATATATTTTAATTAACTATGATTATAATTTATATGTCTTTAAAAATGATATAGTTGACCCAAAAAATAAGATTGCGTTTTCTTTTCATAATTCTAAATTCATTATTTTTCAAAATATGTATTAGAACTGCTAATATTTATAAAATCTTAAAATTTTTAATTTTAACTATAAACATATTTTCACGATTACATCCAATAGATTTTTAAGAATTTGCAGAATAATTAATTTAAAAATTGGGAACTATGAGTTGGAAAAATAAAATCAGTTTCACTGATTAACTCATACAAATAAATCAGTAAAAAAACAAAAATACTCAGAAATAAAGAAAAAATGTCAATAAATCACTTACATAATACCAGAAAATAATAAAAAAAAGTTAACCATAAATATCGTTTATATTGAACATATTAATATGACTCATTAAAAAGAAAGAATAAAGACAAATAGCAGTACAGAAATTATTGTTTCAGCTAGCTTATGCAAACAACATAAATGATACTAACTAAAAAAAAGTTACAAAGATCATAAATATTGGAGGATGATTTATATTTTATAAGAATAACGTAATTCGTATTCATTATTTATTTAATGTGCCATTGATAAATCTTGATGTGCCGGCTGCTGATCTAGAATACGAGAGCTTCATATAACATAGGTTAGATGGATATGCCAATCAAGGTTATGGAGTTCAAATGGAAATAAATCTCAGTTTGTACCGTAAAATCAGGCGTATAATGCGCAACTATACTTTTAAGCTGCATTTTTGAACTTTTATGTATATTCGCCGTATAACGCGCTACTCCCCCTTTTAAGAAGAAACATGGGATGTACGTGTGCACAATGCTCTTATTTCTTAAAGTCATTTATTGGAAGTATTATCCCAGGCTTTTGAAAATAGCATATTTCTAGATATGCAACCCTTGAAGTTAAAAAGGTATGTTATTCCTTTTAAATAATGTTTCCATGCATATCTTTTTTTTAAAGTTACCCTTTTTATATCCGGCTTATATCGCGCACCTGTAAATAACGATCTTTTGTGTGTGTGTGTGTGTTAAAAGTGTGCGTTATACACAGGTGTTTACTTTAAGAATTAACCAAGTAGCTCTCTGCGTATATTTTGTAGTCTTATTACAGTTTTCTTTTTAGATCCATCTAGTGGTCAAGGTCACGGACTCGTAGCTAGCGTGTCATGAGTTCGTGCCTAGTGTCGTTGAAGACTTGTCGTGGAGGGAAGGGGGGGGCACCGCACGTTGATTCTGTAGAGGTTGAAACGTCCTCCCGTTGGTGCAGGGGGGGGGGGTTGGTTAGGAGATGGGTTCCTGTTCGGATGTCGTCCTCGTCATTTGACCATGGTTCAAAATTTCGAGGTCCATCGTCACTCGCCCTCGCTCACTTGTATTATTACTGACTGAGTTTATTTTAGATGAAAGCAAATGACAACTCCATTTAAAAAAAATTCATTTTCTAATAAATCACCTCTGGCCTCTCCTATAATCTTCCTAACGTCTTTAGTCATCTTAGTTTGTGTTAACACTTTAAAAGCATTTTTCAGAACGCTTTCCAACTTTATCAAAACAATATAAAGTATTTCGGTAGCTTTTTTTTTCTATTTTTTGAAATCGATGGAAAACTTTAACCAAAAGTTGATATTTTTCTAAAAATTGAAGCTTATTGACACGAAATATGTTATCAATAAAATCATCATTACTTTTGTGTTATCTTTTGCTTTAATAGGGAAATTTTATCTGAAGGTCTGATGAATTAGCTCATATAAAAGTTGAGTGCTTTTATCTGTCTATTAATATAATGTATTGATTTATATCCAAACAGATATCGAAAAAAAAAAACAACTTAAATCAGACTCCTGTTCAGATATCTGTGAATAAATTTGAAAATATATAGGACCATTTTTGTCACATGACCTAAAGTAATTTTTTTTCACTGGACTAATTTGTCATTCTTAGGGAAATAAATACTCCAAATTTTCTTTGTGATTTTGATATACTACTTGAAAATATATTGATTTCTTAAAACATTTAATTCTATTCAAAATTGTTACATGACATTGTTCAAGTTAAAATTCATTATATAAATGTTGATTAAAGCGCTTAGTTTTCTAGGACTTTTTAAAGATTTAGAAGAAAAGAAATAACTTTTATATTAAAAAAAATTCTTTAATTTCAAAATTAAGAAAAGTCCGAGAATCGTGTCTTTTTTCATTCGTATTGAGCCTATTCAAATAGAGTATTTTTCTTTGCATTTTGATAATTGTATTTGCTTCATTCGTGTAAAAATTTTCAGCATTCAAATTATTTATTGTATGTTTATTTTTCAAAATTAATTTTTTGAAACTTGCCTCTTTTTTTCTTTCAAAGGATAACTAAATGGTGCTGTCTACTGGGTTTTTAGAGTTTTTAAAAAATTACAATTCTTTAACATCGCAGGAAAATGTTGTCTTTATACAGTAAACTTAATAACGAAATTTTCATTTAATTGGTAAATGAAATATTTAAGGGTTTCTTAATATTTTTATTATTATTCGATCAAATTAAGGAAAAGAGGTAAATAAAAATTTGAATTTGAATGGATTGAATTTTGATATATTTTTAATGTTCTATCATTTCAGATATATAAAATTTCATTTTTTAGATAAAGAGGACGCCGGAAATTTTGTGCCTCATTTACATTTTTAATTTTTTTCCTGAAGAATAAATGACAAAGGGAATAAATGCACTTACTCGAAAATGTTAACAAAGAAATTGAATGAAAAAAATAACAGGTTGCTGAGGTACTAGACATACGCGAAAAGAAATACGAGAAAAAACACACATATTCAACTTTTTAAATTTATATTTCTTTATACCGTATCTGTGAGAGTGAAAAAGAGGAAGTATACATTTGAAATAAGTTTCTAATAGTAGATTCCTAATAAATTTTTAATGAATAATTCATTTTTTAAGCGCTCTGAGTTGTTTTCAACGACATGATTTTTCAAAATGATTGATTGAATATGAACTTCCTTAAAATTTCCATAAAGAACATGTAATTCATTATAAATTTGTAGCATTTTTTCTGGTTGTGCATATTTCCGACTGGTGCAATCTACCTTATACTTTACAAATCTTTGAGATTTAGTCAGAAGGCGAGATCTTTTCCTATACGATGTGACATGTCTTCATATCAAATTTACAATAGGACTTTAGTAGATTTTATTTGATAGCTTCAGTTTTCTGTTCATATTTTACTAATGTTCGCGGCTTTCGAACATATCCATTCGTAATCTCTGAATCATTTAAAATGTTCTAACAGTCGTCAATGTCAGATTTTAAAACTTAGAGTTTATTTAAATTTAAAACACCGTCATATTACATTTTAATCTTATCTATTTTATCTGCTTCCTGCATTTGTAATGAGGGGTACAGTTACCTAACTGAATCCTTATCATTGTTATGTATATGTTATTTGTAACAGGATGATTATCATATATTGTGATTTAAAATCCAAAAGTTATACTAAGCAATACATTTAAAAAGACCATTTCAAAGTTAATTTGTTTGGGGGAGGGGACTATAAAATATATTAGAGATCAGTTAAGTAACGAACTCGTAACTGATGACATTGAATCAGTGTTTCACACTTTCGAAGTTTGGTAATGAAGCTACTTATTAAATGCGTTTTAACCTTAGAAACTCCTATGGTTACCGGGTATGGATGTGGAGAATGTTTGCCGGATAATGTGTCAATGTCGTTCGCTGAATGTGTCTGAAAATTAAAGTGTATTCGCATTTGACTTCCCTGGTCGTAAATTGAATCATGGGAAAACATTTTAATTAACTTTTGCATTATAAATTAAGTTGGGAAGTAAATTAATTTTAAATTTAATAGGAAACTCTCATTAATTTAGGCCTTTGTTGTTAAGTGTCAACAACCAAATAAAATAATTTTGTTTTTATTAAGGGTAGCTTTAGCGAAGATATTTTGGTTTGTAATTAACGGCATTGTAACGCTGATACTTATAACGCATTGTGAAAATAAATACTTAAAATTTTTGTTTTATTCCGACCTAATTTTTTTAAATTGGAGAGAAACGAAAATGTAATTGAAATCTGTATCCTTTGCTTTCAATGTTTACTTTTTCGGAAGCTTTACTCACTGCATTCAAGTAATTTACATAGTCTAAATTTGAAAAAGGGATTAATAACTTCCATTGAATAAAAAAAAAATTATACTGTTTATGAATTAATCGACAAGTTGTTAGGAATTGTTACGGAAATATATTGTTAAATGTGATAAAGTTCTTTCTTAATGCCGTAATAAATTGGATTGGTTAATGGCTGTAATGTATTCTAAATCAGCAATTCTCAACCGCTGGTCCGGCGGACCACCAGCGGTCCGCGGAGAAATCTTACCGGTCCGCGGACAATTTCTTCTATTCGCGAAAAAAATTTACTTATCAAAAAAAAAATAATAATAAGAACTAAATTTTAATTTATTAAATTACGAAATACAAATATATCTTGAACTATTTATAATTCTATGTAATTTATGGTTAGTACTGCACTGAAGAAAAATTCCCGAAATGCTGACAAAAGTGCGCGAGAGCGCGGCGCGTAAACCCCTCTGTTGGCGACAGACACTTAAGCCGGGGTGGGGTTATAATAGTATATAGATCACAGCTTATTTGTGTTCGGTGGATCACAGAACACGGAAGCGTTGATTGAAGGAGTTCTTACAGAAGGTTAATAGATTTGATGTGTGATCTGGTACAGTTTTATCGTTGTATAGTCTGGGTGTTTTTAAGTTATTGTTAAACGAAACATTGTTATAATAATTATATATCTGTTTAACTGGATTGGACCAATATAACAGTAAGTTTATTGATTATTTATATACTTGTATGTATGTATGTATGTATGTAGGCGCTAATAAAAAAATATTTTTTAACCCTTAGTAAGATGAACCGTAAACAAGGCACGCTATTCAATTTTTTGAATACCAGTTCAATGTCTCAAAAAAATGACGACAAAACAGGAATAGTACCAGGAAAAAAGAGAAAACCATTTATCAGACACTACAACCACGAATATATAAAATATGGTTTTATTCTTTGGCCCAATTCTACGGAAGAAGATATACGTCCGATGTGTATCATTTGCCATGAAGTTTTAGTAAATGATGCTATGAAACCAGCGAAAATGTTACGACATTTGAAGGCTAAACATTCCGAGCTGGAAAAAAAGCCGCGTGAATATTTTGAGCGTAGAAAACAAGAATTAGGATTACAAACAAAAACATTTAAACAAAATTTTATTCACAACAAGTCATTATTAAAATGTTCGTACCTAGTTGCCCTTCGGATTGCTAAAACAAGAAAATCCTTTACTACTGGGGAAAATTTAATAAAACCAGTTTTAATAGACGTCTGTTTAGAAATGTTTGGACTCTCTGCTGTTGATAAAATCAAATCGATTCCCTTATCTAATGATACTATAAGAAGAAGAATTGAAAAATTATCAGAGAATGTGGAATACCAATTAATACAAAAGATAAAGGAATCAACACTTTTTGCAATACAAATCGACGAATCATGCGATATTTCTAAAAAGGCCATATTAATTTGCTATGTTAGATATTTTGATTTTACTTTGGAAGAAATAAAAGAAGAATTCTTGTGTTGTATAGAATTGGTTTCATATACAACAAGTGATGAGATTTTTAAAGCACTTAATTCTTATGTTATTAAACATTCTTTAGAATGGAAAAATTGCGTAGGTGTGTGTTCCGATGGGGCGGCTAGTATGGCTGGCAGACATTGTGGTGTTACTAAAAGAATTCAGCAAGCAGCTAATTCTGATTTATTAATTACCCACTGTATAATCCACAGACAACATTTAGCAGCGAAAAGTTTATCCACAGAATTACATGAGGTTTTAGCGGAATCTATAAAAATTATTAATTTTATCAAAAAAAGCGATTTAAACAGTAGGTTATTCGCAATATTTTGTCAGGAGGTTGGTGCCAAACATGAGCAGTTATTATTGCATACAGAAGTTCGATGGCTCTCGCGGGTAAGATTTTAACCAGGCTTTTTGAATTAAAGACGGAAGTAGAAATATTTTTAAGAGAAAAAAATAATCCTTTAAGTATGCATTTTTCTGATGTAGAATGGGTTGCAAAACTAGCATATTTAAGTGATATATTTTCATATATCAACGATTTAAATTTGAGTTTACAAGGAACTTCTACAAATGCGTTTCATTTATTTAATAAAATAGATGGATTTAAGAAAAAAATTAATTTTTGGGTGGATAAAGTAAATACCAATAATATTGATGTATTTAGTAATTATTTTGATTTTATTAATTTACAACAAGATTTAAACGTATCAAGATTAAATATAATCATTGGGCATCACTTACAATCTTTAAAAAATGGTTTCGAAAAATATTTCCATCTGAAAATACCACGTGTGAAAGAAATGTGTGGATAACATACCCTTCATACCATATGAGAGTAGTAAGTTAAATTTAAGTGACAGAGAATATGAATCCTCCTTGAGATTAGTACAGATATTATGTTAAAAGCTAGTTTTTCAACAATGTCCCTAGATAAATTTTGGATCAAATTGAAAAATGAATATCCATCTCTATACGAGAAAGCAATGAAAATGTTAGTCCCTTTCGCAACTACATATTTATGTGAAGCGGGATTTTCATCTATGACGGTAATAAAAAATAAATTTAGAAATCGTCTTTCGGTTATTTCGCCGCTCCGACTTAGCTTGACTAATTTAGAACCCACAATTGAAAAGTTGATTGAAGAAGAGCAGCCACAATCTTCTCATTAACAATAAATAACAATATAAAAATTGTAGATCTTTAATTTAGTGTAGTATCACATGTTGAATTATTTTGTTGTGTTCATATGCAATGATTTTGTGATTTTTTTTATAATTTCTGATATTTTTTGTTGTAATTTTTTCAGGGGTTTGTTACTTATTAAAAATTATTATTACAAACAAACAATAAATTATGTTAAAATGGTTGAGGCTTTCGCGGCCGTTGTTTTGACTTGAAGTAGTTCTAGTCGGGCTTAAAGGCCGTCGTTGGTTGAAATTGCTTCCTCCCGTTCCGTGGGCACGTTGGCTAGCTTTTTCTGAGGTGCTTCTATGCCATCCAGTCTGCATCCAACCTTTGAGATGGAAACACCATAGAAAAAGCTAGCCACTCGTGCCAGCGAAACGTCAGGAAGCAATTTCAACCAACGACGGCCTTTAAGCCCGACTAGAACTACTTCAAGTCAATAAATTATGTTTTGTTTTACAAATTTTTTTGATTTAATTTTTTAGTAATCGTAAGAGTGATATTTTTGTTGTGTTTCTATGTCCATGAATTTGTGATTTTTTTATAATTTTCTGTGATTTTCGTTAAAGTTTTGTTATATATATTATATGTATGTAATATAATTACATATATTTACATTTAAATATTAGTGTACGCAAATGATAATAAACATGTTCCAATTAACGTATTTAGTAGTTCTTTAATACCTAGTAAAATTTTGTTGTTAAAAAAATATCACCGGTCCGCGAATTTTTTTTACAAATTTTACCGGTCCGCGGGCCAAAAAAGGTTGAGAAACGCTGTTCTAAATAGTCAAAAAGTTACCATTAAAGCATACTTTATTGTTTTTAATGCATCAAATGCCAAACAGCGTGAAAATAACATGTTCTTTTTATTCGCAGATAGAAATAAACGCAGATATATCCAGGATGTTACGAATTTTGTGTTAAGAATACGTAAAATAGTGTAAGTAATTTATATTTGGATGTGTGTAATACATTTATATACTGTATTTTATGTTAACATTTTGAAATATTCGCAAACACACACACATACACACACTCTCTTGGCGAATTCGGGAACCTATGGATTCTTCAGGGAAAAAAATGAGTAATCTACCAATTTCATAATCTATGACGCAAGCGCGAAAGATCTGTGAGGCTTATAAATAAGGAGTAGCTCTCCTAAACTGAGTCAGTATTGTTTTTCTTTAAATATTTTTATTATCACTAAATGCATCAATGGGCCAAGGTTAAGCCGAACTCATGTAACTCACAGATACTCACAGATAGGCGTTCAAGTTTCCCTGCGGAAAACAGGCACTCCGAATTCTTCTCAATGTATATTGTTTTGATTAGCGATTAGTAGTCTTGCGTTGACCTTGAAGAGTCGACTAACGATTAGTTCGATTGTTGAGTAAGACGAGCGTTGCTTGTGAATAATCCTTCACAAACTTGTATTTTAGACACTGATAGTTATGTCTGAGAGCTGTTGAAGATGTGAAGACTTTCTGAGATTTAATCTGCAAATATTGCTGTTGAATCCTGCATTTCAAGGATTGTTTTTCGACAAATTTCGATCGCTGCTGAAGAACTGTCTTGCTTTCTGCGACTGATTTTCATAAAATCCTCGAAACCCGATCAACGTTACAAGGAGAATATTAACGTATCATATTTTTAATACATTACGAACTGTGACTTCTTGAGGTCCTGGACCCCTATGAAAAAGTAGACCCATCTGCGACCCTTTTAAATCGATAATATGTAGCATACTTTTCAAATTCTCGTACAAACTGTAACCCGTAATAAATAAATGTGTGCATGATTTATAATCTCGCACACCTAGGCACAGACTCGACCAACAATTGCTTTTCGTACAAATGAGTAATGATGGTGTATGATAAAAGGTCTGGGCCTAGGCATGAACAACAGACATGCCATACTTATGCATTCCGCTATCTTCGACGATCGATTAGGAAATGAAATATATTTTTCCTTATTGCAATTTACATATTAAAAAATTTCAAAGTTTCCAAGGTCATTTTAATAAACTTTTTCAAGGTTTCATAATCAAATACAAAATGGTAATTATGACTGAGTAGATTAATATATATTTCGACTCAGCCTTTCATCCCTTCAGGGGTCGATAAATGAGAACCAAGCTTGCTTGGGAACTAAACAATGCGGGTTTTGCGTCAGACTGACCATCTGACCAGGTTATCTGTTTATGCACCTCAATGCCCAAGGTCACGTTTTCTGAGAAGGGCACAATAGGCCTTGGTCCTCATTGGCTGTTACGCTACTGAATTTAGTTTAGTTAAATAAAAAAAAAATTATAATACATGCATTGGAACAAACTATTTTTAGAATGGAATTTGTAGGAACTTGCTTTTGACGTTCTAGAAAAATCGTTCATACGGCGCACGTAAAATATTTATCAAAATAATCGTAGAAATAGTCAGTAATCTCACATTTTTGTACCATATAATGCGTTTCGTGCTATATTTTAGTGATACAGGACATTATTTATCTCGGACTATTTTATCTTGGCAATGGTCTATAACTTCCTTTGCCTATCAGATTTTCGCAATACGCATTGCTGTTTGAATCTTGAGTTTTCTGATATCCACGATATATGGATATGAAAGCGGAAATGTGTGTATGGACTCTGAAATGTTTACTTCAGACTATGTGCTGTCAATAGAGAGATTCAGGACATGCCTGAAGCTTTTGAAAATGAATGGAAACGCCATGCATTAGTAATGTGGAACTTGTTGACTATTGATAGCTCCTCTTTTGAGTATTTGCCAGAAAAATAGGACTCCCGGAAATGTTTGTTACTTAATGGTGAAGGATTTTGAGTTATGGGCTGTCGATAGAGAGATTCAGGACATGCCTGAAACTTTTGAAAATGAATGGAAATGCCATGAATTAATGATGTGGAATTTGTTGGCTATTGATAACTCCTCTTTTGAGTATTTGCCAGATAAAAAGGACTCCCGGAAATGTTTGTTATTTAATGGTGAATGTGTTTGACTTCCTCTTTCATAAATAATTGAGCTAATTAAACGCAGTAAAATTAATTTTACTTCATTTAGTATGTTATGAATTTCATTTTTTCGAATCTTCCAAAGTCACCAGATCTCAAATTCCTAACAACTTGTTCTGCTTTATTAATTTTGCTCACTAGATCGCTGTTTCAAGATTAACCGGATGCTTTTCGAACACTGCGCATCTTAAGGACTTATCGCACACGCATTTTTCATGCGACCGTTTCGCCCAATTTTTTGAAGCAGCTGAAGGTGAAGGGTTGCCGTAAGCAAAACGACATGCTCTCTAAGCACATTGAAAAGTTACTCGCCGATGCGCGCTCGCTAATTTTTTTCAAAATTTTTTTTGCTAAATGGGTTTTTTAGGGTTTCATAGGTTTGGAAATTTTTCAGTTTCCTCAATCAAAGCGCTCTCTATCATTTCGTTTTATTTTAATACATACATTTCTGATACTGCGCTTGACGAAGACGGGCTGCCATCTTGTTTTCGCATAGGAGACGAAGAATCCTATTGGCTGATATTTGGAACAATTTTGATTTCGAACAACTTCTTCAGCTCACTAACAAGAAGTTGTTCGAAGCCGTTGCTATGGCAACTGAGTAAAAATCAGTCGACATTGTCGGTTTAAGAAAAATTGCTCCAAATTTATGTACGTACTAGCTTTCATGGCCCGGCGTTGCACGGCTTATACCGAGGTATAACTTAATCCCATGTTAATTTCCTCCATTTTTTTCTGACGCCAACACTTTTGTGTGGTTTTGACGCGTACGATGTGAGTGCATGACCCGTGAGTGCGTGTCATGGCTTTGTCGCTTAACATTTTCCCTTCTCTTCACAAATTCAATACTACCAATATTATTTTTCGAAATTACTTTGATTTCTTTGTTTCTTTCCTCTCCGCTTAGCCCGGCGTTGCACGGACTTTTACCGAGTGAATAACTTCATCCCATGGAAATTTCGTGTTTCCCTCAGGCGATAGCTCTTATGTGCGCGATGTGAGTGATTTCTTTAACTATGTCATTAAAACTCCTTTTTCGAAATTTGTTCTTGCGTTGGTGTGGTGTTCTAATTATTAGAGATTTGTGAAAGCGCAGGTGTCGTCCTCGTCACTTGACCATGGTTGAAAATTTCGAGGTCCATCGCCAATAACCCTGGAATAGGCAAACAGTGCGAATTAAAAAATCACTCACTCAGTTTTCAGTTCTTTCGTTGCAATTTTTTGTCCCGGAAACGAAAATATAGCCTTTTTAAAGATAGTTGTATGTTGAAAAAAGACAGAAAAGTAGAAATTTTTCAAATTTCACTACTATTTTAAATATTGAAGTAAAATTGTGAGGATTTTTTGAAATATTCGACACACGGGAAAATGTTTCATGCAATTATCTTTATAAAAGAAGAAATTATTAAATGATTGTTTTAAGTATTTTGAGTGTTTTATTAAAATTTGTTTCGAATGCATAACATACTGCCATGGAAATTCACCTTCCTTTATCAAAGTTCCTGGTATGTGTGTGATTCCTTTATATAAACGTCACTACAATTCCTTTTTCGAAAAAAAAAAAATATCTTCCAGATCTTACTAATGTCAAACATGTTTCAGTTCTCTTTCTACTGCATTGTGTTACAGTGGCTTATTTGAGTGTAGATCTATTTTCCCCCTGACTCTCCTCTCAGATATAAGATTTATCTTCAAGTTTCTATTCATGACATGTCGAAAACAATATTGCTTTAGTAAAAAAATAATAAATTTAAACAATAAAAGAAAACTATTTTGATGCTTGAGTAAAAAAAAAGTCATCATTTTTAATAATAGATAATTTTTAGGAATCTAAAATAATAAAATAATTTTCAGGTTTCATTAATCAATCAATCGCTACTTACAGTTAGCTTAAAAATGTCTCTCTAGAACGTACTGATTGGAAGGAAATCCAAACTCTCTTTAAATAACCGGATATTTATTTACAAAACCTATCTTCGCCCATCTTAACGTATACATGCCCATTTGGGGATCTGCCAGTAACACACAATTAAATGATATTCAAAGACTTCATAATAAACAGGTACATCCCAAGATCTGTTCTCCACGAAGAACTTTGTGTTGAACCATCCACACCCTAATAGCGAATGTTTCCTCGACTTTCCATTCTGCAACTTTCCATTCTGCAATCATGACAACCCAACGATTAGCTCTCAATCTAACTTCATGAACCAGCCTCACCTCATGTACCGTTTGCCTCATAGCGCAACGAAGATACTACCTGATTTCTAAGAATTCCACCCCCCCCCCCATGCTGTTAAACGTAACGAAAACCCCTTTTCGGATTGAAGAACGAAACGCAAAAGCTGTTTTCCGTTTACGGAAACTATGTTCCACCTCCCCCACCACCTCCTGACCGCCGAAGCTAGTTTTAGCTTAGGCGAACCTATCATTCTCACTTTATTTACTTAGTATACTGTGTAACTGAAGTAGAAGTCTAGCTACCGCTAGCTGGCACTGAGACAAATATTTATTCCAGGCTCTAGAACGTATTTTTATCCAAAATAATAGGCGATATACCTTTTATTAACAAATAATTAATTTAATAAGGAAATAATAGAAATATTCATTTGATTTTAAAAAATATATTAATTTAAATCCACATTATCTGTAAATAATAATAAAAAAATTCTACAGATAGCTCTTGAAACGTTTGGATGTTTGATTAAACATTTGTAACTGCTAAGAAAAACACTATGTAAAAAACCTAGTTATAAGTACACATTCACTGAAAAAAATCATTCAAAAAGAAAATAATACTATCTGATAAAAACATTAAATTTTTTAGTTTTTTCCCGGAAACGAAACTGTAGCATTTTTAAAAATAGTTGTATGCTGAAAAAAGAACAGAAAGTATAAATTTTTCAAATTACAAAATTTCACTACTATTTTAATTCTTGAAGTAAAATTGTGAGAATTTTATGAAATATTTGACACGGGGGGGGGGGGGAAGTTTCATGCAATTACGCATTATTTTAAAGTAAACTATAAGTTTTATGAAAGAGAACAAAAATTTCGATACTGATAAATATTTTAAATGAATCTCAGAAATGCATTGAATGCATTTTAATTTTTAAAAAATATATTAATTTAAATCCATTATCAATAAATACTAATAAAAAAAATTCTACAGATAGCTCTTGAAACATTTGGATGTTTAATTAAACATATATAAGTGTTAAAAATCCACTTTGGGGGAAAACCTAGTTATATGCTAACATTCCCTGAAAAAAAAACATTAAAAAAAAAAAAAAAAGAATACTATTTGATAAAAACATTTAATTTTTTTAATTTTAATTTTATAGTTTTTCATTCCACTCTGTGTTAAAATTATTTAAACACGTATCTGCGGAAAAAATTATATTATACAAAACTAACTTATTAATTATTTTTAATAAAATTGATTAAAAATGCTCATTTAGCAATTAATTGTGACATATAGTTTTCGGCATTTTACTTTTTAATCACTGTTTCTAAATATCAATGAACTTTTTAAAAATCATTTTCTTTTAAATTCATCGATATTTATAAAATACAAAACTATAACTTATTAATATTTTACATTAAAATTGATTAAAAATATTCATTTAGCAATTAATTGTGACATTCCGTTTGCTTAAATAATGGCAGCACTGAAAAATTACGTGGGAAAAATAAACAGAAATGAAAGCTTCTTGTTAGGAATTGTTGAAAAAGATAGAAATTACTTGAATGATTAAAAATCACAAAAAAAACTTTTTTAAGGCAAAAAAAAAAAAAAAAAAAAAATGAAAAGTACATTAAAATAACAGAGGATCATGTTAAAATAAGTATTTATCAGTAAAATTAATTTACGTGGGAAAAATAAGCAGAAACGAACAAAATGAAATTCGCTAGATTCGAACCTAAACATAAGAAAGAATTAAGATACTTGGCGAAAGCGGCGCGTTAGCCAATCACGCCACGCAGGTTAGTAACAGAACAGAAAATAGCAATAATAATGAATGTCGGTTCAAATTGAATTTAATTTTTAATTGAGGGATCCGTAATTTTGAAGCAATTTTTTCAATCTTCGTATATGTTACGGATAATATTACTGTACACACGGAAAAAAGTTTTGTGAGATTACCTTAATAAATGACGAAGTTATTCAATGTGAAGTAAAAATTAAGACTACTTTTTAAAAATTCTATAAAAAAAAAGTTTTGGGAATTTTATTTTTTAAATGAATGATCTAAAAGAGAAAGGCTTGAAGTTAATTAGTGTAGAATATCGATTTAATAACACGAAAAGTAATTCATACCCAACGATTTAGAAATAATTTTCATAAAAACGCATCAGTTTTAACACATTTTAAAAAATTCGAAAAAAATAGAAAATATCGTTATTTTACAAAAAAAATTACACCGTGTCGTGCGAAATAAATGATCTTTCCGATTCTGTAATTATTTTTGTCTAATTTGACACCGAAAATCGGATGACAATTTTAATATGGTGGAAAACGTA
>BMAO01033288.1:0-87844 GCA_019973975.1 Trichonephila clavata | reverse complement strand
AATCACTCACTCAGTTTTCAGTTCTTTCGTTGCAATTTTTTAGTCCCCGGAAACGAAAATGTAGCCTTTTTAAAGATAGTTGTATGTTGAAAAAAGACAGAAAAGTAGAAATTTTTCAAATTTCACTACTATTTTAAATATTGAAGTAAAATTGTGAGGATTTTTTGAAATATTCGACACACGGGAAAAATGTTTCATGCAATTATCTTTATAAAAGAAGAAATTATTAAATGATTGTTTTAAGTATTTTGAGTGTTTTATTAAAATTTGTCTCGAATGCATAACATACTGCCATGGAAATTCACCTTCCTTTATCAAAGTTCCTGGTATATGTGTGATTCTTTTATATAAACGTCACTACAATTCCCTTTTTCGAAAAAAAAATATCTTCCAGATCTTACTAATGTCAAACATGTTTCAGTTCTCTTCTACTGCATTGTGTTACAGTGGCTTATTTGAGTGTAGAACTATTTTCCCCCTGACTCTCCCCTCAAATATAAGATTTATCTTCAAGTTCTATTCATGACATGTCGAAAACAATATTGCTTTAGTAAAAAAATAATAAATTTAAACAATAAAAGAAAACTATTTTGATGCTTGAGTAAAAAAAAAGTCATCATTTTTTAATAATAGATAATTTTTAGGAATCTAAAATAATAAAATAATTTTCAGGTTTTCATTAATCAATCAATCGCTACTTACAGTTAGCTTAAAAATGTCTTCTAGAACGTACTGATTGGAAGGAAATCCAAACTCTCTTTAAATAACCGGATATTTATTTACAAAACCTATCTTCGCCCCATCTTAACGTATACATGCCCCATTTGGGGATCTGCCAGTAACACACAATTAAATGATATTCAAAGACTTCATAATAAACAGGTACATCCCAAGATCTGTTCTCCACGAAGAACTTTGTGTTGAACCCATCCACACCCTATAGCGAATCTTTTCCTTTCCATTCTGCATTCCATTCTGCAACTTTCCATTCTGCAATCATGACAACCCAACGATTAGCTCTCAATCTAACTTCATGAACCAGCCTCACCTCATGTACCGTTTGCCTCATAGTGCAACGAAGATACTACCTGATTTCTAAGAATTCCACCCCCCCCCCCATGCTGTTAAACGTAACGAAAACCCCCTTTTCGGATTGAAGAACGAAAGGAAAAAGTTGTTTTGCGTTTCTACGGAAACAATGTTCCACCTCCCCCCACCACCTCCTGACCGCCGAAGCTAGTTTTAGCTTAGGCGAACCTATCATTCTCACTTTATTTACTACATTATCTTAGGTATACTGTGTAACTGAAGTAGAAGCCTAGCTACCGCTAGGCTGGCACTGAGGACAAATATTTATTCCAGGCTCTAGAACGTATTTTTATCCAAAATAATAGCCGTTATACCTTTTATTAACAAATAATTAATTTAATAAGGAAATAATAGAAATATTCACTTGATTTTAAAAAATATATTAATTTAAATCCACATTATCTATAAATAATAATAAAAAAATTCTACAGATAGCTCTTGAAACGTTTGGATGTTTGATTAAACATATGTAACTGCTAAGAAAAACACTATGTAAAAAACCTAGTTATAAGTACACATCACTGAAAAAAATCATTCAAAAAGAAAATAATACTATCTGATAAAAACATTTAATTTTTTTAGTTTTTTCCCGGAAACGAAACTGTAGCATTTTTAAAAATAGTTGTATGCTGAAAAAAGAACAGAAAGTATAAATTTTTCAAATTACAAAATTTCACTACTATTTTAATTCTTGAAGTAAAATTGTGAGAATTTTATGAAATATTTGACACGGGAGGGAAAAAAGTTTCATGCAATTACGCATTATTTTAAAGTAAATTATAAGTTTTATGAAAGAGAACAAAAATTACGATACTGATAAATATTTTAAATGAATCTCAGAAATGCATTGAATGCATTTTAATTTTAAAAAAATATATTAATTAAATCCATTATCAATAAATACTAATAAAAAAAATTCTACAGATAGCTCTTGAAACATTTGGATGTTTAATTAAGCATATATAGTGTTGAAAATCACTTTTGGTGGAAAACCTAGTTATATGCTACATTCACTGAAAAAACATTAAAAAAAAAAGAATACTATTGATAAAACATTAAATTTTTAATTTTATAGTTTTTCATTCCACTCTGTGTTAAAATTATTTAAACACGTATCTGCGGAAAATTATATTATACAAAACTACTTATTATTATTTTAATAAAATTGATTAAAAATGCTCATTTAGCAATTAATTGTGACATATAGTTTTCGGCATTTTACTTTTTTAATCACTGTTTCTAAATATCAATAACTTTTTAAAAATCATTTTCTTTTAAATTCATTGATATTTATAAAATACAAAACTATAACTTATTAATATTTTTACATTAAAATTGATTAAAATATTCATTTAGCAATTAATTGTGACATTCCGTTTGCTTAAATAATGGCAGCACTGAAAATTTACGTGGGAAAAATAAACAGAAATGAAAGCTTCTTGTTAGGAATTGTTGAAAAGATAGAAATTATACTTTGAATGATTAAAAATCAGAAAAAAACCTTTTTTAAGGCAAAAAAAAAAAAAATGAAAAGTACATTAAAATAACAGAGGATCATGTTAAAATAAGTATTTATCAGTAAAATTAATTTACGTGGGAAAAATAAGCAGAAACGAACAAAATGAAATTCGCCAGATTCGAACCCAGCATAAGAAAGAATTAAGATACTTTGCGAAAGCGGCGCGTTAGACAACCACGCCACGCAGATTAGTAGCAGAAAAGAAAATAGGCAATAATAATGAATGGTCGGTTCAAATTGAATTTAATTTTTAATTGAGGATCCATAGGATATTCACATAACGATTGAAAGATTTCGATTGAAGATTACATTTAAATGTATTGCAAAAAATTTATTGATTTTTGATATTTAAAAAAAAAGCAATTAATAATAAAGAATATATAATACAAACATAGCTTTTTTTTTCTAAGGAATTTATACCTATTTAACTGACTATTTCCAAAAAAAAAAATTTCGAAATGGGCAAATTCTTCGATTTTATTATGAAATTATATGTCAAAAAAAGAAATATACATTAGGCATTATTTTAAAGTAAACTATAAGTTTTATGAAAGAGAACAAAAATTTCGATACTGATAAATATTTTAAATGAATCTCAGAAATGCATTGAATGCATTTTATCATCTTAATCTGACATATATAGTTGATAAAATACATCTTTCACTCGCATTTTTTTTTTTTTACTCGCCAAAGTTACTGATTTCCTCCTGTTTAAGGCAGAATTTTTTTAGTGTAACCCTTGAGTTAGAGCGGTCGAAGGCGAAACAGGTCTGAAGTCTTTGGCGCAAAGCTAATTTTCGACGCCAATGTTTGGCTAAATGTAAAATCGCGTATTTTAAAAATCATTACCTTCATTTTAAGGGCATAATTTTTACGTTAATGCTCTCAAACATCACCAACTATTTGCAAAAATAACGTACTTTGAAATAAAAATGTACAAATTACTACTTTTTAATTTATTTCTCAGAAAAACATAAGTTTACGAAAATCACAATTTCTTTTTGTAAAATCCGTAATTTTGAAGCAATTTTTTCAATCTTCGTATATGTTACGCATAATATTACTGTACACACGGAAAAAAGATTTTGTGATATTATCTTCATAAATGACGAAGTTATTCAATGTGAAGTAAAAATTAAGACTACTTTTTAAAAATTCTTTAAAAAAAAAGTTTTGGGAATTTTATTTTTTAAATGAATGGTTCTAAAAGAGAAAGGCTTGAAATTAATTAGTGTAGAATATCGATTTAATAACACGAAAAGTAATTCATACCCAACGATTTAGAAATAATTTTCATAAAAACGCATCAGTTTTAACACTATTTTAAAAAATTTGAAAAAAATAGAAAATATCGTTATTTTACAAAAAAAATTACACCGTGTTGTGGCGAAATAAATGATCTTTCCGATTCTGTAATTATGTTTTGTCTAATTTCGACACCGAAAATCGGATGACAATTTTAATATGGTGGAAAACGTAAGATTACCGCTCGGCCGAAACGGAAGGGAAGTTCCGCCAAGTAAGCAACCGGCAGGAGTAAAATAATTCGGCGTTTTAAGGTTTTTAATTAATATCTTTTTAACTAATTACAATATCGGAATATAAATAGGCAATACGGCTTCCCCGGAAAATTCCCGATCTTTTGGTACCTTCCGCGACTTTCTGCGTGGTGCTGTTCGTGAGAAGATAGACGCACATAGATAGATAGATAGATAGATACATAGATACGTTTGTTTACCTTCGAATTTTAATAGTGTAAGATTAACTCTGTAATTCACAAAGAATTTTAAAATGCAGAACATTCTTAAAAAATCTCCTCATAAAATTTGTTTTCAGTGCATACCGGTTCAGTAATACATTGCTAGGAATGCACATACTTACTTTTTTGCTAAGGAATGAGCCTTGTGATCCTAAAACCCACGAGAATTTCAACCTTTAATTTCTTAAAGTTTTTTTTATTTATATGGTCTGTTATTATAATTTTAAAAGGGAAACTGCGGAGATACCCAGTGACAAGAACTGGTCAATCCTGAACGAGGACCCGTCCTGGATTAAAGGGACTCCTAGAAATGCTGCTATATCTTATTTTAGACTTTTGACCGAGCATGACTGTCCGAGATCTCCTCTCAACATAATTGGTATCGCCAACTCATCGCACTGAATCTTCTGTGATTCTGGTCAGCCTTTGACTGCTGAGCATTTGGTCGTATGCCCTGCACTAATTAATTATATTGTCTCAAAATACTGGAGAGCACATGTACTAATGACATAAGTGCTATTTTAGTGTGTGGCAATTGTAAAAAAAATCTTAATTTTTTTTTTTTTGTAGAATCAAATTCGATTATTTTGTTTTCTAATTTCATCCCGGGGAAAGACAAAATTATGTTTAACAAGCCTATAAATACATAAGAATAAAATATTTAGTACATTTAAAATAAACAAATTAGTATATTAAAACAAATAAATGTTTAATACATTTCATTGTTTTTGAATAGTGGTCATTTTCACGCTAGGTATTGAAGACACAATTAAAGACTGGCAAATTGCTCTTTTAGTTTCTTTTCCAGACAAATTGTCCATCAGAAAGAAGCGTATTTTTTTAGTAAAAATCACAAAAAAAGATTACTTGTTTATGGAATAGAAAAATTACATTAGTTTTTCTAATTAAAACAGTATTCAAATACATTTAAGTTAATTCAAGTTGTAAAAAAAACCCTTTAGGTTCAGCTACAAAACTCAAAAATAAAATGGCTGTAAGAGCGTATTAAAACAAAAGAAATCAGAGCCAAATTCATGAAATTAATCAAAATGAAAAAGAGCAAAATACACTCCAGGCTAACTTTAACTATGCTATTCTATTTTAAATATTTACCGGATATTCACTATTCAGTGTCAAATTAATCTGAATAATTATAATAATTTTGAAAGACATTTTTTAATCTGAAAATTCGATAACATTCAGACAATATAATTCAATCTCTAACTTAAATTTACTGAAAAACATGGAGGCATACGTGCTAGTGTTCCATTTGATATATTTAAATTCGATAAAAGGTAATTCTTGCGAGATCAAAGTTGAATGGATATTTGTAAGTAATTCATTTCAGACTCCGGTAACCCATTGGAAAGACTGGAAATGATTGTCGATAGTGCTTTTGAAATTTATTATTTTCCAACAGATCTCACAGTAAATAAGAATTGTATGGTATTGTGTTTCATGCAAGAGTAGAAAAAGCCAATAGCTGCTTTCTTTGTTTCCTGGAACTGGCTTATCTAAAAAGCTACTATTAAGATTTATAAAGTGAAATATCGATATTATTAGTAAAAATCAATTTTTTAAGAAACTTTATTAATAATTGAGTGAGAGAAGTGCATTTCATTAGACTGTCTCAGGATAACAGATTCGATATATAGGAAGTAAGCAAATATATGCATGGAACAAATGGAAGGTCTTATAAATAACATCATCAAATGCGTGGGTTTTAATAAAAAGTTAATCAATTTTCAATTTATTGTGGAACCCGTTTATGATTTATATAAATATTTTCTTCTAAAGTAAATATTAAATTAACCTTTAATGGTCTCTTATTAATTTCTCAGATATTTGATTTATAAGTATACTTTTATTTTGATGTCTAACTTGACTGGTAGTTAATGTAAAATATAACAACTATGGTTTTAAGTATTTCAGAAAACCGAAGAAGAGGGAGAGAGAGAGAAAGCATGATACTCATATAAACACTCATGACGTCAAAAATCAGAAAGGGAGAAATGTGAAGAAAGTTCTCAAACCTGTTTCTCTAAAAGCATCTTTTTCCCATGTATCTTGTATAAATGCATTTGGTTATGAAAATTCACAAATGTGTAGAGGATTTGGAAACAGCACAAGAATTTAATTTACCCGAATTCTCATGGTTTTGCGAGTAGTTGGGTGTCTTTAATTTGAGCAAACACAAATACATAAAGTGAACTCATAGATTGGCAAGAAGAATTGCTCCAAAGTTGAGAAATCGATTCCAGAAAGTAGGGAATGTTATATATCGACCATGGCAAGGTCTACATAACATTCCAAGCACAGCAATTTTTCACTAGTATCTCCTGTAACACCAGGTCATTGAGACAAACAGGAAATGCTATTCACATGTAAAGATAATAACTTTTGACTACAGAATGAGGGTTGTCGAGCCAAATAGTACGAAATACCTGTATCCTTCGTCCGGTCTGTTTTATGCACGTATACCAATAGTTTATACATCCCTAACCTCAAGACAGCACGCTGTCAAAGAAAGAGGACTACTGGAAGTTCAGAATTAATAGGATCTGCTACTGTTTACTGAAGAATATCGAATCAATTTACAGTATGACTCTCGAAAAGCAGAAAGGGCACTCGAAATAATCTACCGTTCTTTCGGGAAAAATCACAATAAAGACGAGTTGGGTTGATGGCTTCGTCCAGAATCAGTATAGATGTATGTATGGATCTGTCTATTACGTTCGGAATGGTAGTTTTGAAGGCTCAGACAGGCGGACTTAATACTGAACCTCTTGTCGCAATTTACGATGCACCCATTCGTGATAACTTTCTCTTAAAATATAATGCTAGACATGTCATATCTTGACTTGTGGAGGACAAGGACTTGAATATGAAACAATACAATGAATGGAGAGCATAACATGGTCTCCTGGCAATCGTACAACCCATTGCAGTGAAACCTATGCGTCCATTTAATGCATTTACTGCACGGAAGTTTAAAAACTGCACTTTTTACAGACCGAAGCGGTATTTTCTTGATTGTTTGTCATGAATTTATGAAATCTATGAAAAACAAATGTGATACATTAGTTGATGACCGTGCACCTTACAATGCAGTGTATATCTTTTTTTTCAGGCAATATTTTAATGTTATTTTCATATTACCAAATTTTTGTATTCATTTTGTATTATTTCCATCGTTTCAAAGACTTAAAGCTCTAATAACATTTCTTTACGCTTTTTTTTGTGTTGCATTTTAATACATGTATGCTTTCCATCTTATGCCCCGACTTCGTAGGTTTTTTTTTGCTTCTGCGCTTTTCTAATTTTTGAACAGTGTGTATATATATGTGTGTATATGTGTGCGTTTAAAAAATTCAGAAATGAGAATTAGCTTATAAGGTGAAATAGAAAGAGAATATGCTATAAAGAATAGAAAATATATATTTTAGCTATTAATGCAATATACATTTCTTTACATATTAAAGGTAAAATCATTACTAATTTGTTCAAAGAAAAGTTTTCTAATACGTTGCAAAAACATTCTATGAATTTCAATCCTCGTTTGTTAATAGTCAAAAAAACATTCATATTTTCTAGATATTTTTATATTTTTTGGCCTTGTAAAATGTCTCATTGTATCGTTTAAAATATTCACTGAAAAGAAAAACATTTAAAAGACAGTTTTGATACTAAAAAAATAATTGAAAACTTACGGTGAATGTAAAGGCATTTAAATATATTTTTCTTTGGATGCAAACATTTCTTTTAAAGCAAACTGTGTGTTTCTTAAGCATTTAGAACAGAGAGAATTATTTAAAATTCATAGGGAACTGCAGCCAAAGCTTTAACGTATTTAAGTATCGTATACCATTAAATGCTAATTTTACACTTACATAGTTTTGTCTGACCGTACGCATATTTCTTGTTCAATGTTTCATTACCTCAATAAAGTTCAAAGCGGACGTGTATATTTTTTCTATTTATATGATTTTTCAAGCAACGCAATCTTAAATTAAATTATTGGTAATCGATAAATTTAAGTTAATGTAATATTATAAGTAATACTTTTATTCTATTTTTTGTTTTGTTTTTTTATCCATATTGTTTTGTCACAGGTGTATTTAAAGATTATTTGAAAGAAGCGTTCAAAATAGCTAACAAATATGGAATGATTTACGCCTGTATAATGTGTGTGTGTACTTATTTACTTAACTCTGTATTTTGTTGAACTTTAGCTTTTTTTCAAAGAGTATTTTTCAGCATTTCACTAAAATACTATGTGCAGGGCCCGATGTGGCACAGGCTGTTTCGAATTTACAAATTTTCTCTGTGGAAATTTCCCCTTCCCCTCTTAGTATTAGCACTTCCTTAGGTTGGTGCGATTTCTATACGAGATTCGTTCCGTTCCGCTTACTCACCTTCCCATGGGCTTTTACCGAATGAATAAATTTATACTCATAGGAATTTCCTATTTCCCTCTCGACGCCAGCACTTCTAGGCGTCTAAGCGCGATGTGAGTGATTTTTATTATTATGTTATTAAATTTCCTTTTTTCGAAATCCGACCCATTTTTTTAGTTCTGATGTTCAAGTGATCACAACTATAAGAAAGCCATACACAGTGATTGAAAAATTATTCTTTAGAAAAAGGGAAGAAATTGGCTCATTTTAGTAAAATCACAAAATGCAAAATATAGTTCTTTTTCAAAAGGAATTATAGCGTGTTCTGGCGAAATAAGCCATCTTTTCGATTCAGGAGACTTTTTTCACCGGATTATGCCTGGCGTTGCACGGGCCTGTACGAATGCAAAACATTTTGACCATAGAGAGAGAAATTCTCCTTTCTTTTTCGGTTTCAACATTTTCTGGTGTGTGCATAATTTCTATGCTAAAGTAATTAAAATTTCCTTTTCCAAAATTTTTTCCATCGAAAAGCAAGTTATTGTATGATTTTTCAAGTTTTTCGCAATTTAAGTCTCGCCCCTCCACCAAATTCACCCTAGTTAAGGTAATGAACCAAACAGGCGTCAAACCTTGCTTACTTACTGCTTAACTGGTTTATCGTGCTGGCTACTGAAAGCTGATTGCAACCGTTTTACCCGTACGATGTGCACCGATTTTTTCTTCTTTCTATCTTTGATTTGCACATATTTTTATTATTTTTAGGGAGAATATTAATAGTAGTGTGGTTTTCAATTCCTACTATTAGCTCACACTCTATATTTATCTTGTTCAAATTTTCAATCGTTAATAAAATGGATTTTAAAACACTCAATTGAACTGAAAACTTATATACACGGCTTTTTTGGATGACAATACAGTAATTTAATTATATTAATAAAAATTAATTGATTAAAACCTATTTTTTTGAAGAATTACAAATACAGCCACGTTTGCATGATTTTTGGTGACTTAGCGACCCTTTTGGCAACTTGTGTCAAATATAAAAAGGTTTTTCTCTCACATTTTAAGGCCCTCATTTGAGCGGAAATTTTCTATACACTATTGTTTTGGGTGACAATATAATTGAAATTAATTCAAATTAATCGAGAGAAAATAATAATTTAAAGAATTACAAATACAGTCAAGTTAGCTGTTTTGGATAACAATAAAATACTTTAAAAATAATTAATAAAAATTAATTGCCACTTAATGTTGTGATTCTGTCATATGCATATTTATGTTATATATATAATTGTAACTATTTAATAAAAAGTAACTGAAATAATTTCCTTTTTTGATGATCTAAGTCGAAATTGACTTAATTTTTTTTATATTACTTGTTAAGAAACGCAGTTTGTTTTTGGCGCAAAAATACTTCTCACCCGGGATTTTCTTTGTGGTGAAGGCAGGAAATTTTCCTTGAAGTCAGAGATTTAGATTCTTGAAAATATCCGATAAAGAGCAGGCAGTGGCAAGGTGATGTGCTATTCGTTGCTTGAGAAGAAATGAAAATGTATCCAAAAAATCTGTCATTTTCTCTATCCCCAATTAAGAAGACAAAAATTGAAAAAACCAAAACTTTGGTTATGAAAAAATATTTCGTCCAAATGCATAATGTTAGCGAGATATGTAAGTACAATTATATTTTTTGAATAGATCTGAGATAATTTCATATTTTCTTGAAAATAAATAAGTTTAATATTAAGCATATTTCGAGTAAGAACTTTGAATAATTTTCGTATAAATTATATCCATGTAATTCAGTTATTCGCAATTACGTGTAATTAAACAATTCATGAAATTTCGCTTCAATGAATGTATTTATTGGTGTGAAATCTCTTGAAGACATCTCTTTGTTTTCTTACTTCCAACGACTAGTATTGCTTGTTAAATCATGTAAACGAAATATGAACGAAACCAAAAATTTATTTTTAAAAACTTTTTTTATAAGGAAAGAATGTGTTTTAAAATAAAATTAAAAGACGAATGATAAACCAGGCAATGTGTAACTTCGCCCAAAGGATATTTAGAGAAGAGATTTTATAGAATATCTAAAATTACATTTCAAGTACAATACATTTTTTGACATAAATTATTTTGTTTTAGGAAAAATGTGTAACAGACAAAGATGTGATAACACACAGTTGACAATAAAAAATATCGAATACAACAAAAGATGTTATTCAATCTTATATGCCTTAGAATATTTATTATTTATGCTTCTGTATTTTTAATTTAAACATGCATAAAACATACACTCCTGAACAATTTCTACAACAACAATTTTGTGTAGAATTTATTCCCTGGTGTGAAAAGAGAAAAATGTGACACGAGTATTACACTGAGAAAGGTGTTTCGAAATAGAAAAAGACGTGAAGAAACTTTTTTTACTCACCGATTCTTTGCTGACAAATTGCATTTTAACACTATTGGTGTGGCAGAAATCTCTCCGAAACTTCCTACGGATTTCAATCCGACTGGAAAAAAAATCCCTTTGCCTATTCCTCCTTGATTTCTGTCGAAGGTGTAATGCTGTCATCCGTGTATTGGGAAATACGGGATAGGATTTGCTGGCATGGCGAAAAGCATGCAAATAGAAAAGATGCATAGGATCTGTATTTAAGAATAAATAAAGGAAAGTATATTATTTGAAACGTATGGAAATTCTCAGTTTTGCAGAAATTTTCAGAATTTGTAATGTACCTTCATTGCCCTCTTCTCACTCATTATTGAATAAAATATTTCAACTTTTGTAAACATATGAGTGGGCCTTATTTTACTTAAAAAGTTCAACAAATGCTTCCTTTTAAAATATTTGGAATATGATTGACGAATTTATATTTGAAAGATTCTTCTTCGCTATATAATGAATAATTTTCATTAAGGTTGTTGAGTATCATTGACTTCTTAAAGATCTTTGAAATGTGATCCTAAAGTTCAACATTTAAAAAAAAAGGAAGAAAATAAATTTCATCCTTCTAAATTCTCAACTAAATACAGATTAATTATTATGTAGCTGATAAGCACGAAATTACTTGTTTTGATAGACAAAGCTATAGATTTGGTATTAAATCAACGTCTCTCAAACTGTGGGTTGGGAGGGCATGATATCTCTACAAGAGGGGTGCAAGCATATTGAAAAGTCGAAAACAAAATGTTATTTTAAAAAATCATTAATTTACTGAAAGAAAACAAACAAAATACATTCTGACACAATAAGATATAAATACACATTTATACAGATAAAAACACTTATAAATGTATTAGTAGTGCAAATGCATTTTATAATTAATTTAGCAATACTAAGTTAAGAACAAGTTTAATAATTACCACTGACACACCATGACCTTGTCATATATAAAATTATTTTCAAAAATAATACTTATCTTGATAATTTGTACAGTTTATAATTAATCCCTTAACTGTTGATTAAATGTTACGTGATTCGCTTCCCAATGTCTCCGTTATCTATATAGGCGTTAGTATGGGTTGTATTGGGGGGAGGTAAAAAAGGAATAAATAAGTAAATATTGTGAAATAAGTAAATCCTTCACAAACACTATCAAGGTATTTTTATTGCATTCCAAAGCCTTCGGAATAATTTTATGAATAGCAGTGCACAGAAAAGATTGTACTTCGGGAAGACGTATATATACGACTGGGGCAATTATCGCTTTGATTAAGCGTGACGTTTATATACTTCGTTGGTGCTTAAGAGGTTAAAGTCGTGTTGTAGTTTTTGCCTCAAAGTAGAGTATTATTGAGTTCAAAACATTGTTATTGTATGAAGGGGTAGGGGAGTGTGATGAAACTTATGATTGAATATTGGGTCGAAAATATTAAAAGTTTGAGAATTACTGTATTAGATGACTTGTCCCCTTTCATCAGTAAAAATCAGCGATTGCTAATTTCAAGATCATTTACGCAAAAATAGGAAATATATCACTCGATGACTCCTTGTCTAGACTTATATTGGTAAGTAAATCGGGTTTCGAGAATTTTATGCTATGAGTCTCAAAGAGCAAGACAGTTTTTTAGGAGCGAAGAAAATTTATTGCAGAAAAACAATCCTTGTAATACAACATACAGCACTAGAAATCGCTTAATGAACCTCAGGATGTCTTCACACCTTCTACGCCGCTCTGACACAACGATTACTATCCAGAAATAAAAATACGTCATGTATTCGAAAGCAACTATTCTACAGCTCAAGACAATTCTCACTCTTCAACGGTTAAAATAGTACTTGTACCCATCGGCGAGTGACTCCCTATTTATAGGTCTCGCGGCTCTTTCGAGAAAAAATCCGCTTACGTCATACATCGGGACATAATAGCTTTCTCCAGTAATTTCCAGAAGCATCCATATGGTCTCAAACTCCCAAAAGTGGTCACTAAAAATGATGCCAAACTGACTCTATCGCTAACATTTATCCAAGCTTAAATTGAATAGCCATTATAACGGTGTTGCTTGCGAATTTTAAAATTTTGACAACAAATACACAAAAGAGAAAGTAATATTAAAGTATTACACATCCAGAATTAAATTATATGCACTATTTTAAGCATTTTTTACATATAATTTGCAACAATGTGATTATAAAATAACATAGCATTGTATATTGGATACGTATTTCCTAAAGTTACAGCTTCTATATAAAAACTATTTCCGAGTATTTTTATATTGGTTTTTACTTTAAATAAAAATGAATAAATTATAACAACAAATAAAGTTGTTAGATGACGGCAATGGTTTATTTTTATTTAATTAAATTATTGCTATATTAGGGATGTTCCTTGAGAAATTTAAAAAAATCATACTTCGATTTTTGAGATAATACATGTTAGGAGCCGACTGGGTGGCTTAGTTGGTTTGTCGCTGGCTTTGAACGCCTAAGGATGCGGGTTCGACCTCGGATCCAGTCCGTTGATTTTCATGATGTGGAAAATCGGCAGCATCCATGTCGTGTGATTATGTGGCATGTAAAATTCCCTTAAGTGCTTGTTTGACTTAGGTGCTCTCGGCAAAATTACTTCCTTCTTACGGTATTGTATCGTCAGACCTCAGGTGCCTCCTCTGGGGAGAGAGGAAACTGTGCGTCAAAATTATATTCGGCGATTGGTATTAATCCTATATGGTGCCGTACTAAAAATAGATACCAACTGCGAGAATGTATATAATCTGTGAAATGGTAAAACACCAATCCGTAGCTCCATTAAAAAAAAAACAACATGAGTTTGGGTAAAATCTTATTAAAGCTTCTTATAAGGACACTGAAAGCTCCATTTTTCTCATGTTAAGATAGGGTTTGCAATCCCGTGTCATATTTTCAATCTCGGATTTCGGGATTACATTATCCAAATACCAGGATTAGGATTGGACTATGTATTAAAAATACTTACATATTAGCATAGTTCAAATTGCATAATAAAACTGATATAAGTAATTAAATTAATTAAATATTAATTAAATATATTAAATATTAATTAAAAATTAATTATTATTTTAATGAAACAAATAAAAAATTAATTCATCATAAAAACAAATGAAAATAGTACATAATGAAATTTTTAAAAAAGTATTTCTTCATTTCTTGTGTTTCTGTAAATAAGCTAAAAAAAAAACAGCTCCTCCAGCGTTTCATCGTTGGAACGGCTTCTTATTTTTGTTACAAATTGCCCTGCCGTAGAAAATTTTTAAAAAAATTTAATAGAATTCAAACAAAAATTAAATCCTGGAAATAGTTATTTTAATCCTGGGATATCTGGATTACAAAAAACACCGGGATTCAGGGGTTTCGGAATTCCGGGATCCCGGGGCTGAAAACCCTACTAGATATCTTCCAAAAATTCTAAATACCTCTGTCCAAGTTGGCGGATACCGGACATCCATAGGGTGGGAGAAATGTCCGTTTTCTGACCCCACTCACGATGGGGAGAAAGTTACAGAAGAAAATAAGAGAAAACATATGAAATTTCACGGTTTAACATACATACTCTGCTCAAACCCTTCAAGGTTCAACACGTAGCACAACTAACATTAACCGTAAACAGTACAAAAAAAGTAAATAAGATATATTAAATTTAAAACCAGATTCACAATACTTTAAGAAAATTTCAAAATATAATTCAGATAAAAATTAAAACCCGGGATTAGCTATTTTAATCCCGGTATTTGAAAAAACCACCGGGATGCCGGGGCTGCAAACCCTATGTTAAGATATGCGTAAGTGAATAATTCCGGTATTAAGTCGAAGTTATAAACAAGCTTTGATTTAGCTCATATTTAAGTGTTTTAGAGTATTACGTATTAACCTCAAGTAATTATTTTTAAGAAAATTCATAAGTAGTAAGTTGCTTACAAAAAAAAAATGACATCGGCATTTGGTATTAAAATATCGCATTATTTTATTTATACAGATATAACCCTTTACCCTCACTACTCCATAATTAAATGTTTTTACGGTGAGGGTCAAACCATTTAAAAAAGGAAAGTCTTTCTTAGTACTTTAAGAATCGAATCGGAAAAAATTGAGTTTCAATTCATTTCAAATTTAAATTATTTCATCTATATGATCAAAAAAAATAATGAATATCATGTAACATTTTTAAATCTTAAAAAATACCATCTTCTAGGGGGAAAAACAAGCTATTGATGTATTTATATTAATATTTTTATTATGTTTCACAATTTCCTTTTCAGTAAATTCAACTTTTGCTGCAGTAAGTTTTTGAAGCATTATAATAAAAGTTAATCCTAAATAAGTCTAAAATAGATTATGTTTTCATGAATCACCCATTAATTGTTATCAAACTTCTTAACTTTATGAATAAGAATAAACATTAAAATTCTTCCATTCACTATCAGGAGTGATTTTTGTAATGTCTGCATATTTTTCAAAAAAATGTATGGAAAATTCAAATTTTTCACTGAAACCCATTGCTCCAATAACTTACCAGACCTTAATCTAAAAAACAGCTTTTGAAGAATATTTTCTTATTTATGTATGCTTCACTTAACAAATTATAGATATGAATAGTTCCATACCTATGTATGAAAGATAAAGCTGCAGAAAAAAAATCTGAAAAATTCAAGAAATCTCAAAATTCCTCTCATAGTTTGATATTTATTTTGAAGAATATTTATTACAAATAGCATTTTACGTGATTTACGTTCTTATACATTCTCTTACAATCAACGTCGATAATGCGATAAATAGCTTCACTATTTAATGTACTATGTCAACTTCATCGATTTTGAAACCACACAGAGCTTTATCTCTTCTATTGCCAACCAAAGTATAAAGAAAACCATAATATTTGTGAAGCCAATATGCAATATCTGCAAAACAGTCTAGTCTAAAAGGTAATTTTCTTTCATATATGTGTAATAAATATGACTTCATAGCTTGATATATACTGTCTGGATGTAATTTTGTTGAATCTTTTTTTATGGTTATCTTTCCGTTCTTGACTAGAGCTATTTAACGGCTATCTATGAAGATGTTTCTGAAGCATTTCATTTTTTATATATATATATATACATTACTTTTACTCAATACAACATATTCTTGATTTTAAATCACATATTCCTTTTATGGGGTCTCAAGGGGTGTTAACTTTTCCTGGAGGGCTGAAAATATAAACAATATTCAAATACATTTAACTCTTTTAAATTAAAATTAAATAATTCGAATTTTTTACACATTTTTTATAAAGTAATAAGGCTTCAGAAAAGTGTAAAATGTTTAAAATATAATCATAATTTTAAAAATTATAAGCATATGAAAATAAGAAATTTTTTATAAGAAATATTAATTAAGTTTTACTGCGCGCATGCTATTTTCCAAAGTATTAGCTTTAATTACTAGAAATAAGTTGATTTATAAAGTTAAATGTATCTTTATTAGACCGCAGTAAATTTAAATAAATAGAATAATAAATTATATTTTTAAAAAAATAAATATACTATATTTTCAAAATGTTTTTAAAAAATTTCAATATTTTTCAAATATTTTGAAAACAAAAGACATATTATTCTTAATTTACTAGGGCTGTATGATACATTTTATAATTCTATAAAGTTTTATGCTGCAAAGGCTAATATTTTAGAAAATAGCGTACCCGCAGTAAAACTTAATTACTATTTCTTATAAAAAAATTTCTTATATTTATATGCTTTTAATTTTTAAAATTATGATTATATTTTAAACATTTTACACTTTTCTGAAGCCGAATTCCCTAATAAATAATATATAAAAGATTCGAATTATTTAATTTTAATTTAAAATAGTTATATGCATTTGAATATTGTTTATATTTTCAGCCCTCCAGGAAAAGTTAACACCCCTGAGACCCCTTATTTAGCTTCACCTCATATCAATCTTTAAAAAATTAATTACCTTAAATTATATTTTCTCGAAATCATTTCCAAGTGAGAAAATTTCTATAATGACTTTAACTCTGCTTTCTTCACTGAACATTTATTTCTTTTGTTGTGTCATCATTTATTCTTCCAAGTGGTGAGTTTCTCTACTTCGCTGTTTCATACATTAAGTTTAATATTATTTTCTCCTATCAATTTTACTTCTAGTCATTTTACTTTGACTTGCTAAGTTATTAGATAAAATTCTAAACGGTAAAAGGAAAAGTTTTGCTGCTACAATATATTAGGATATGTTTGGATATCGTGGGGAAAGACACTATTGAAGAACACATCAAAAACAGTTAAAGATATTCCTTCAGAAAAGTCAACAAGTGTCATCATACCTGGAGTAGGTTGAGATTAAGGATATAAATCAGTATTACGAATTATTTATTTAAAAATATTGATATCATGTTTCTTCTTAAATTGCTTACAGTTTCTGTTTATTTTAAGTTTTATCTTACATTTGCTAAACCGCCAAAACTGAGTTGTGGCAACTGTAGCCTCGTAGTAATGCCCACGATTTCATTGACTACGTGACGTCAGTTCGAACCTTTGTGCCACTGAAAACACACCGATGATACACCTTAAATCTGTCGAGGCTTAAAGTCTTCTAGTTGGCGTGGTGCGGTAATTGGGAGAAAGAAGGGTGCCACCTTACGTGTTGTCTTCGTAACGACCGATATTTAGATTTACGTGTCCCGTTGCCAACAGTCCATGTGTAGTTTTATAGTACTCTCTTAATAAACACTAACTGAATGCAAATTAATGTTCCGTAAAATGTAAATGAGATAATTGTAAGCAATTAAATTATTTTAAGCAAAAAAAAAAGTACATTGTGAAATTTTTTCTTAAAAAAAGGAAAAAATAAAGTTTTTTTAAATAATATTTAAGCATATAATATATGGGAATACGTAAAATAGGCAACGCCAGATATAAAAGAAAGGAAAAATGTTTACTTTTTGTGAAAGTTTTGCTTAATTTAATTTTTAAAAATAGAATTACGTATGATCAATATACTTAAAAGATTAAACTTGATTTAAAACTTCAAAATAAGATTGTAATATCTCCTCATTTGATGCATCGTACCTCCTATTTATATTTTTCACTTAAAAAATATAATTATTAAAATGATTAATATGATCGAATATAAAAATTCATACAAGACACATTTTAACTGATTTTCTTACAAAAGCATATTCCTATTATAATTTAAACAATATGGAATTTTTAAAATTTGTACTCGGCTTTATGTCACCTACAAGTTCTGCATTGTTGAAGAATAAATATAAAACTACTTATTTTCTTTTGAAAAATGTATAATTTCCTTTGTGATAAGATTGCAAAAAAATCTTAGTTCTATTCCTCAAATCAAAAATTCCAAAAAAATATTTCTTTCCTTTATTTTCCAATGCACTATTTCGACTTTTTTTTCGTAATTCTTGATGTTTTCTTATAAAGCACTTCTAACAATCGTTTCGCGAGATTTATTTGTACTCAAAGAATATGGCACCCATTTTTTAAAAGAAATAAGAGAATGAGAGCATTCAGTTTGATTCAAAATTCTCTCCTTTTATTTATTCTACATTCTTGTTTATTTTATTCTTAAAAAAAGAAAACTTGTTGTTTAGAATTCCATTCTCAATGTACTGAATTTCTTTAGTTTCAAAATATCACCACGTAGACGCTTTAAGAACTCAGGCACTACTCCCTGAGACATGTGAGAACGGTCAACATGTTCAATGATTACTTTATTTAAACAAAAATTAAAACTATTTTTATACTAGTCATTACACCTTCGCTTTACTGGGTATTTCTTAATGGTGTAATCACTAAATAGTATTTTAAAATTGTTGGTAAATAAGTTCTTGTGTTAAGCTTTCTATTGTACAACCTAACTATCTTATACCTTTCTCTTGATTTGAAAAGAGCAGTCCTTCAATTTCTAAAATGGAAGTATATTCATTTTTCTGCCCCCTTAAATTCCCTTCTCTTCAAAATCGATTTTCGTAAATCCCATTTTCAGCGAAACTTTACTCAACATGCAAAAGAAACATAGAAGCCAAATTTCAAATTGTGGGTCTAATGTTCAAAAATGATATTTTTTTAAACCTATAACGTCTCGATTACGCTAAAACTCACTCTTAGCTTATCTCCATTCAACAAATAAACATGCCTGCTAAATTTTAAACGCGTAGGTCTTATAATTTGAAAACAAGAATGTTATCTATAACACCCTCGCAACCTCATTTGGATTCTATTTCTGCAAAACCCGTTCTTAACGTATCTCTACTCATGAAAAGAAACATGCTTACCAAATTTTAGGTCTTCTGGTTCAATATTTTGGAAATGGGATGTTTATTTATAAACTCCCCCTTAAGCCGTACAACCAATTTAGAGGTCAATTTCTGCAAAGTTCCAAGAAATAATTGTGGAGTCGTAGAGAAACTTGACATGTAGTTAAATGTCGGGCAGATATGCGAATTATTAGAAATGCAGCGTGTTTGCGTATTGCGTAATGCCAATAGCGGGCGTTGCAATTCGTTCTCCATTACGTATTCTGTCAGGTAAGCAGAGCTTGTTTGAATATGTCTTTTGCAAAGGAAATGCTGAGGTAGACATGTCGTTATGCAACCATTAAAGGCAATATGAACAGTCCTCAGAGATCGAGAGGGGAAGAATTATCAAGATGATGGGTGGTCAACTCGGCGAGTAACTCGTCAAGTAGGCCGTTCTGATTTGACTGTGAGGAGGGCTTGGGAATAGTGGACAGAAAACACGTCATTTACATGGTGACCAGGGCCAGGACGCCCTCGACAGATCATTCGTCAAGGCCTTCACATCATACGATACGCACGCGTAGAAACAACTGCCTCTTTGGCCGCTGTCCAGAGACAGTCAGAATCTACAATACAGGTCCCTGTGTCTTCCCGAACCATCACAAGGCACCTACTGAAGGACATTTGGTATCAGAGTGCCTATTACGTATTCTGTCAATGATACCCACACATCTACACCTCCATTTGGAGTTGTGTCGCACACGAAGGGATTGGATTGCAATGGAATAGAATCAGGTCGTCTTCAGTGACAAATTTTGATTCAAGTTCAGCAGTGATGACAATCGTGTTTGTGTGTGGTGACCCCATGGTGAACGCCTCAATCCTACCTTCGCTTTAAGGCGACACACAGCTCCAATAGCTGAAGGGACGGTATGAGGTTCCATTGCTTGCGATACACAATCACCTTTGATATTAATCCTCGTCATAACGACAGCCTAGTGGTACGTCCATAACTTCTATTAGCCACATGCGTTACCACTCATAGCAGGGCTCCCAAAATCCATTTCTCAACAAGATAATGCTTGATCACACACAGCAAGGATGTCACAAGACTGCCTCCACCATATTACAACCCTTCCCTTACCTGCTCGATCACCAGTTTGTTACCAATCGAGAATACCTGGATCTTTTGGGATGGTAAATTGTACAGCCTGCAAGTTTGGTCAAACTAGAGGCGCGTTTACAGCAACTGTAAAACGAGATGTCCCAGAACATCATACTCAACTTGCAGGCCTCAATTCCAGCTCGTATCGCATCTTGCATTCGAGCTAGAAGGATTCCAACAGAGTGCTAAAACTTCCGTTTGTTTGCATTTTTTCTGCAATAAATGATCCTTTTTGTTTGATTTCCTAATCACTTACTTATATCAAAGGTATACTCACATATGTAAAATTTTGAAGACTTTTTCTTGGTGCGCAAATTTTTATGGCAATGAGTGCACATTGATTAAATTTTTCTTGATAACATTAACTGATCTTTTTTCCTCATAAAAATACTAAGCACAAACACATATACATAGCAGTAGGTATATATATTATATATTATCATGCAATTCCAATATTACTGCATTTTTTTAATAACAAAACCCGAATCTTGAATAACCAATGTTAAAATAATTGGAAGCTAAGTATATTTACTTAGGATGTAGTTAAGTTTATCTGCGTTTATTTTAAATAAACATTGGAAACTTAAATAATATCGTTATATATGTGCGGCTTTAAAAATGAATATTTCTATAAAAAACTCGTATGCTGTTGCATAAAATATAACTAAAACTTGACAAAGATAAAGAAAACATTCCTTAAGAATTCAAACCTCAAGCACTGTTCTGAATATTCTATACAGTGCCTTTACATTTCTTTTTCTGAAGTCAGCTAGTCTAAATTTTTGCTGAGCTTATTTGAGCACTTTATGCTTATCAAAAAATCACCAAGAAAGCTTAAAAAGCACTTGAAATGTCACATGGGAAAGCAACATTTTTATTTTGAATCTTGAAAATTTTACATTATAATCCTTTCTTTATAAATGTAGTATTTTTATTTATATTTGAATGTCTGGGGAAATAAAAAGAAAAATTCAATGCAGAAGTAAATAATTTTTATCACATCCTGTCTTTCATGTAAAAAATAATAATTTACTATATACTCTGTAGCAATATATAGTATGCTATTTTACCATAAAAATAAAAATTATTTATTTCGAAAACTTTTAGCATTTATTAAAATTTTTTCCTAAAATTTTATTCTTATAGGAATTGGGTGCACAAATTTACATCAATAAACAGTGGCACAATTTTCTTTTATCCTTGTAAAATAGAAAATATTTTACTGTGGTTAGTTTTCCATGCAAGCTATACTTTTTTTTTATTTAAATGTCGTATTTTATGTAATATTTGGTAAGATATACAAATAAGAAAGATAATAAGAAAATAAATAATTCAACGTATCGAATACTTAAAAAATCTAATAATACTGCATAGAAAATAATTAGGAAATTAGCATAAATTTTTATATGTTTTTAGCTATGCTCTTCCTTCATAAAGGAAAAATAGTGTGTTTAAAATCCTTACTGCTGGGATATTAAATATCCTAATAAATAAATTTTAAACTTATATATTTAAAAATCAGAACATTTTGTTATTCCATATCTGAATACTTTAACTTACATATTCAGAACAAGAAGATGTGATAGAGGTAAAATCCGTGCAAAATTGAAAAATTTAAGAAACCTGTTTCCCTTTTGAAATAGATAATATTTTTCTATATACATTGAAAAAATTTTTCGTGATGATGTAAAAAATTTATTATGTACTATTGCGCAGCAATGCCAACATTCAAGAAAACACCTCAAGTTCGCAACACTGATTTCACATGTGACGTACGTGCTGAATTAGCATCCATGAGCTTTCGTTTCATATTATATATAATGTCGGCAATACAGTTGTGATAATACATTATTACACGCTCTCGAAAGCAAGTATCATTAAGATTGCCAGAACTGGAATGGTTGCGTTAGCAGATAGGAGTTATCTCATACGAAGACTTATTAACAATTAACGATTTAAAAACTCCAATTTCCAGGAAGGGGCCGGTTGTTCAAAATCTGAGGACTTGATCAATGAAGTATTGGATGATACAGCTTCATTGATGAAAATGACTGACAAAAATGAATTATGCAAAAAAAAAACTTGAAATAAATAAATAAAATGAAATAAAAAATAAACAACAGAAAAACACGATGCATGCAAATAACAATTTTACAATTTCAGGAAAGGAATAGGAATAGTTGCATAGTTTGTATTATGGGGTAACCCTCCCCTAGTATATAACATAAAATTTCATTTTCTATATTACAAAAAGTTCGAAGTAATTATTGTCTTATAAAAATAAGCTTGTATCACTCTTTAGAATAACTTTGAAGAAGAATTTTTTAACAGCTAATTCACTTACGATCTGTGTTAGCCCGAAAGTGTTTTAATGTATTTTCAAGAACCATGTAATGTATTCATATCTGTATTTTTTAAGATACTATGCTTGATTAATTTATGAAATATTTTTGATACTTTAAACCAACAAAAGAAATTTTATTTTACCTACATCTACAAAGATCATGTAGAAAATTTATTCGGATCGAGTAGTAAATACACTGGGGGCTAAAAGCCAAAAATTATTCAAAATTATATTTACAAATGCGATATTGTCAGAGTATTACCCGAATTTACTGTCAAATATTTATTTTGAAATTAAACAGGAAAGTGTATTGTTGATGGAAGGTGTACATATTGGCAGGAACATGTAGCCGTATATGTGTTCTGCTGACACACAGCAGTATAAATCAAGCAAAAAATGCACCATAGGATCTAATAAAATACATGTTGTATGTAATACGTTATTATATCTCAAAATCCAATGTAGTTGTTACCCTGCTATAAATAAAATCAACCAGGAACTTTTTATTTTTACAATCAATTTGTGTGAATGGTTGAGAATTTAGTAGTTTGTTGGAGGCTGAAGTCGAACGGCAAGGAATTATCCTAAGACAGGGTTCATCAACTTTCGATCATCACGGCCCCATTTGTATGATTCGCCTTGACATCGCGAACCCCCAAGATTTTAAAATCCTTCTTTGACTCCTAACACATGGCTAAGACTGCTTTCGCAACTTATACAGACTTTGGAACACTTCTTTTTTTTTCTCTTTAAGAAAACAAAAAAACATCTGATTAAGAATATTACGTTGTAGTTGCAAACACTATAAAACGTTGAATTGATGTTCTTGATCAAAGTTCATGTTCTAATAGAATTTTTTTTTCATTGGTGACAATTTAGTGATCTAATCCAAGATGGAACATCATTCAATTTTTCCACAAGGCCTTTCAAAGTCTTTAAATTAGGGAAATATTTACATTAAATGAGAGACTTTCGCTAAACCCCAAGAAAAGAGCTGTAGACCCCTGATTGCCCGTGGATCACAGTTTAAGAACAGCTGCTCTAAGACATTCCGAGAATCTAAATGCCGATTTTTATCCGGATACATGATAATCATATAAGATGTTAAATACTTTACCTGTCTTGACAGCCTTGGACGCAATGACGCGTAAGGTTTGCCATCAGTACTATAGAAAGTATCACTAAAAATGTAGTCAGGAACGACTAACAGGAGAAGGCAGAAAAATTCATTAATGTATCATTCAATATCTTTACTAGAGCCAACAGGAAACTATTTTCATGCCTGATTATGAAAAAAAGTTAGAATTTACTCTCTTTTTTGTGACATCGCGGAATCCGAATTAATAATATACATGACAATGCTTATATATATTAAGTACTTTTATTCAAAATTTAAATAAATGATATCAAAAGAACTATGCGCGTAGAGTGGTTTATGTAATCAAACACTTGTGAAATAATTTTAAAAAGTAGCGAATATTTACTTAACTTTTCATCTTCTAAACTGAAATGTCCTAGCCTCTAAATTCGCTTTATACCTCCTGGTACGCTTCACTTAAGAATACTTCATTGAGCTTTACTCAATTTCATCACATTTACGCCAAGTATTTTTCCCTTTCGCCACCTCACTTTCCTATGATTATTCTTAACATGATGCTTTATTATCCTCTTATTCGATCTCTCTTCACTACACCTCTTTATATAGTAATGCTCATTTGCATACAACACGGTTCCTTTTCTAGCCAGTCTCTCCGACCAGGATTAATTAAGGGAAATACACGTGAGAACCGGCAATATGTTTTGTTAATGTTGTTAAAATATTCTTAAGAAATCTGTATTTTTATTTCAGTTTAACACACACGCACTGAACACAGAAGTCTTAATGAAACATTGACTCATGGCAGAAAACACCAAGGATATGTTTTTCACTATCTTCGTAGCGAAAACCGAATCGTTTTAATGGTAATATAAAACAGTATAACTTTAGGGAGTATGAGTGGGCTCATATTCTATTTACTGATGTCGAGGCTTAGTTTAACACTGGTTTCTGAATGTTTCTACATAAAGAGGGAGTCAGGAACACGACAAAATTTTTCCTGAACATAGTGAAATGTAACCTTTTTAGCAAGGCAGGTGTGATGTCTTGGAGAGGAAATTGTATTCGTTGCATTTACGCTTCCGTGACCTAACATAGTAGAATTTAATAAGTAAAAAAATTAGTCTGACATATCTTACTGATTTGATTAATTATAATAATTAAAGCCTAAAGTTAACCATTCAATTTAATTTATCGATGTGTATAACTTCATTTATACACATTTCATATGGATATATGCTAAGCAAGTCTAATAAATATAGAAACCTTACCAGGATGGACTTATTAGTTTTTTTAAAGTTATCTGATTAAGATACTTGATACTTTATGTTAAAATATTTCGGAGCTGCATGTGGAGATAACGTTCACCCACATCAAGTAAACCTAGTTGTCGAATTACTTGAAAATGAATAAAAAAGCGAATATTTTGGTAAAATAGTCTTTTAAATTGTAGCCAATGGTGTGTGGGCTATCTTTGGAAAAAGTGATATACAGAGACTTCCTTCTTCAAATATATAAATGTACTGAAAACAGCAAAGCTGGAGGAGTAGAGTTTAATTACCCAAATTGCAATAAACATCATTATTGTCATTCTTAAATAACGTAGTACGTGTGTATGCTATAAATGTATTTCATATTAAATTCATGATCCTTAATATTTTCTGAATTATTTTTTTACTAATATAATAATAATTTTATTAAATTAAATTAATACAATTATTATTATTTCATGTAACAATTTTATGGTGAGCCTACAATATTTAGAGATAAAGAAATATAATACTCAAAATATAAAAATAAGAGTACTAGCATCTAATATAAAAATCAGCTTTAAATATCAAATAAATTTCTAACATATAGTGACGGATCTAAACGGTTCCTTTCACTAACTCTCCTTGTGGAATTCTTTAGGGTATGCATTCTTTCAACCATCTTTCACCGAGACAGGAAAACGTGATTATGCAAATTAGGTTTATTATATATATATTCTGTATTCGCAAGTGTTAGAGAGTAAGTGAAGTGAGAATCGGAGATTAGTAAAGTGAGAATTGAAGTTTACTGAAGTGAGGATAGCTCGGATGTGAAGTGAATTAATGAGAAGTGAGAAATCCAGCAGTAGTACGTAAACAGTGTGAATTAAAAATCTCTAAGAAGAGCTCAAATCAACTATTAGTGTTCAAAGCCTCGTCTAATGGATAAAGAATTGCAAGAGTTCAGGTACTGGGCTCATACTTTAAGTAGAAGTTAGAGTTAAATTGTTAGCACACGTCCGAGGTAAAAACGAGCTTGTATAAGTTATCATAAGAATATATTTAAATATTCATATATATTATCCCCACATAATCTTGTCTCACCTCAGTCTTCTAAATGTTGATCAAATTTATCTTAATTGGAATTTTATTGTGTCTGTGTTAAATATTCTGACAAATAAACAATTGTAGTGAATCATGTCGCCTGATTAATAAGTCCTCCCACACATCTAGCCGGGTTGGAGGGAATAATAATTCCTTACAATATGAGCAAGTAGATTAAATTCCTTAACTGGAATGGAGAATTTGATTTATATCTATTTTTTAACTACAAATTTTTTTATTTCACTTTAAATTGGTGAACATACATTTACATATTATTCTACATTTCTTCCTTAAATGAAACTGATTTAACAAGCATATATTTTTATCTTTTATTTTTTTTCTTAAATCTTATCTTATTTGGTATTTGTAAGAAAAAAAATATATTTCTTTAATAATTTAGTTTGAAAGTTTTGTAATACATTTTAATAACTAAAGAATATTAATTTCTTTAAAGAATAACTGATATTTACTTCTTTTAATTTGAAACTAAAAAAATAAAGATTTGATTTTATAAACAGTGTAATGCAATAACATCAAGACGAGATTCTTGCAAATCCATAGGGATGGTTGAAAATATCTATAAACCTGAAAAGAGTTTAAAAAACTTTTAAATTAAACTTAATATATGATTATAATTAAAAAATATGCATTTAATTACATAATTTTGTAACTTTATTGTATATCATTATAATTCTGAAACTTTAATTATCGTCACCTTGTGCATTAAATTTAATTACATTTGTATTTAATTACGTGTCAGAAGTAGAAATATTCTTTTAATTTAATCTACAGTTATGCAATCGTAATATCGATAGTTAATTTAATTATTTAATAAAATATCTCTTACTTTAACTGAAACTTCTGATATCTAGTTCTGTTTATTCACTCAGAATTGCATTGAACTGATTATTTACAAGCAAACTTTTTGGTACAAATTTCAAAAGAACTCCGTGCTGAAAAATTATTCTAATTTTTTTTTTCATTCGAATTATTCATCACTGATCTTTTAATTACTCCAACACTTTTATTTATTTTCTACAAGTTGAGTTTTTTAGTGGATTTTTTTCAGATGTAAATATTCGTAAAAAAAGTTAAGAAATGCAAAGTAAGACAGAAAAAAATGTTTTAGAACAGAATCAGTGCTTTTTCGAGAGAAATTAGTTTGAATTTGCTTTTAAGAAAATTTCAAATTATTGAGATTATATATTAAAAATTTTTAATCTTGGAACAAATTTCAGTTATAAAACAATTCAACAACAGCACAACACAAGCATATTCAACTGAAGTTCTTATAAAAATTCTAAAAGAATAAGGTATTTTGAATAATTAGAAAAACTGTTCTTTATCATGTTGTTGAATGTGTATCTTATTGTAGAAGCTAGATTAAATATTGAATATACTAAGCTTATATAGGGAGAATTAATATTCTTATAAAAATTTAAATATATTTTAGATTAATTTATTTCAATTCATTTCTTTATATTAATACAAACGCATTTTTATGATGTTTTCAATATCAACAATAAACAACAATAAACCAAATCGCTTCTAAATAAATTTCAGGAAACGATAATACATATTCATTGATAACATAGGATGATGAATTCCATTTTAAATACATGTACAGTATGAAATTAGATCCTGTATCTAATCCCATTTGGAATCTTAGAGATGCATTTAATATATAATTTAGCAATCCTCTCAAACTTCCGGACTAATATAGATGCTATAATATGATTGTTAGTTCGGAAGCATTTGGCAATGTTCCTTGGCTGCCCTTCATATAAATTGGCTTGATTAACGTTATGGGTAGTACATCATATAGGGAATATATGACTATGATTAGAATAAAGTTCATTACATATAGCTTTATTCTGTTATGTGTGCTTGTAATATATCGGGGATAGTTTATTTTATACTCTTATTTTACTGTCAAGCATTTTAGAGAGAGAGTAGCAAGTGAGGAAGTCAATTTTTGGTGGTTGATGTATTTTTTTGCTTCAGATTTTTAATAATAATATTTCTCCGTTTTTATTGCTTGATAAAAGTAACAAATGCATTAATACATTATATTCCTTTCAGTATTAAATATTCAAATAATATTATGCCTGGCAAAAGTAAACAGTTATTTTAAAAAAGGAAATGTATAATTCTAAATTTGAGTTACGGACTTGAAATTATTGCAAGGGTAACAATAAAATTAACGAGTATCAAATTATTACTGGACATACAATTGTTTATTTTTGTTTCGCTTTTGAGAATTATCAGATATCAACTCATACTTTTTCCGCAAATGCACTGCGTAAATCTAACTCCTTAGTAATTTTTCTTTAAATGCATTTAAATGATATTTAAAATATAAAAAGATTCATACAACATCTGCATATAAAATATTTTAATTTATCATTTCCCAAAATACTTTTAAATCATTTGTATTCTTATCGAAGAATAAAGATAAAATTAATAACATGTTTTTTTCAATATCTAATGAATGGAAAGTTTTTTTCACATTTGTATTAACGTTGAGCACATTTAAGTCAACTTCAAACGAAACTTTTTTTTAAATTAATGTATATGTGTAAAAAAACTAAAGAAAAGAATTGTCAATAGATGGAATTAGTAAGTTTGACTCTGTGGGTTAAATTATATATGGTGTTACGCATTAAGAATAGATTATTATTGAAAAATTCATTCTATTTTATATGTATTTTATGATGCAAACGATATTTTAATTCCAATATGTTTAACATTTTGTGACATTTTGCTTTGAAAACTAACAGACGATATTTGTTAAAAAAAAGTTTTAATAAATTTATTTATTTATTGCATTAATGAAAATAAAATATATTTCATTTGGTTTGAATTATTGTATTTTTGTGTTGTTCTTTTTGAGATATGGAACTGAAGTCCGATGAACTTGTGTTTACATTTTAGTGATGCTTGTTATGAACTGTTCATAAATAAAAAAAATTTATTTGATGGAAATATTTTACTCTTCTGGTCCCACTATAGGGAAAATATATACTAGTAGTCTTCTAAACCAAAGAACATTTTTGTATGGGATGACTGGAGCGAGGAATGTGTGGATGGTAAGCAATCGTTTTTACAGAAATTCTGTTTTCGTCTCAATGAGCATAATTGGTATGTTCTAGTCTAGACATATTTTTTTGCTTGCCTATAACGGAAAGCTATATAGTAAAGCTATATTAAGATGATAGGATCTGGGAAAAAACTTGTGTATGATAGCTTTTTCACAAATCTTATTCTACTATTAAAATGACACTTTATCCAGTTCAGATTGTATAGCCAATGGTATTATAATTCAACAAATACCATGTTGTAAGTATAACGGTAACAATTTTGAAATAAAAAAAATATTTTTTTACACAATATAAACTAGGTGCAGTATAGTCTGTTTCTTAAATTGAACATATAATAAAATTGAATAGATTTTGCTCGATATATAGTAAAATATTTTTTAAATGAATACATTTGCATGTCACTTATATCGAAGCTTGCACCACTTTTCAACAAGTTATTTTATGTTGCTCTAGATCAGTTGTTGTCATCTCCCTGGCCGTGAGCCGGTACAAGTCCGTGGCTCAAATGGTACGGGGTTACCCAAGAATTTTAAACTTTTTTTTTATTTACTGTGGTATATTTTTCTCAGGTTTGTGTGACTCTATGTAAATTTCCTTATATTCATTTTTTTTGTGTAACTGCATTTTATTCTGAAAGCATATCTAAATACAATTAAATTAAAATTGTTAAATTAAAACAGTCTAACATATAATCAATCACATAATTCCAATGTCAGGTAATCAACAAAAAAAATGCTACTTTACAATAGGTTAACTATTTGACAAGATGCTACTACCAATACTATTTAAAAATTTGGAACAAAACTTTAAAATAAACACGAAGTGCAAATATTTTTAAATTGTGTATTTACAGTTGGAAAGTAAGCAATTATTTTCTAAAGGAGGGGAGACAGATGAAGATCAGTTGTGAAAATAACAATGGAAATATAAACCTGAAACAAAAATTCGGTGAAAGAAAAAAAAGCAAAATTTAATGTTACGTTGTATTTTAAATTAAACCCTTCAAACATTTATTTCAAAATATATTTTGAAGTATAACATATTTCAAAATATTTATGTTAAAATATTTTGACTTGAAACTACTACAGCATAAGGAGATCACATAGTAAAGGAATTCTTGATATATAGTCTCTTTATATAATCGTACAAATTTAAATTTTTGTTTCGGCTGACTCTTTTTCATTTGTTGGCATTTTAAAAAAATTAAATTATTAGAAAAATGTAATAAATGTTTAAGCTGTAATCGTGGTGCTTTCACGTCTAAGCTATTAAACACATTTCCACATAGCATTAGTATTAATTAGCCAGATTTAAGAGTATTATATTTCTAAATATACAATTTTTTCACCTGATAACTTTTCCCAGTATAACAGTTGTTAAAATATCTCTCTAAATGGGTTAATTTTCATTTATTCTTTTGAAAATTGTTTGGTAGTTTTAATGATAATTAAATCTTTTGGTATTATTCTTTGTTAGTACTTCTGTAATTGGTTTGTCACATAGAATGTGTGAAAGATAGTAGCTTCGTTTTAGAATTAAGTTTTGAAGCTTGTAGTTATCGTTGCCTGATATGAAACTTGTTTTAGTATTATTGATTTGTTGGAGAAAGTTTATTATAATGATTAGTTGATTGACTTTCATTTAAAATGAAGCTCATTTAGAATTAAGAACAACCGCCATTTTGCCTCGGAGAAAACTGAGTCGTGAAGAACGATTCAAAGAAATTATTCAGAATAAAAATCTAGTTGATTTGAAAGAATTGTGCTGCAACGGAGAAATGAAAATACATTGATATTTGAGAAAAATATTAAACTAAATATGATGTCGAAATAATATAAACATGATAATCATTGAAAAAGAAATCAATATTCAAAAATACATCAATCCGATAAATTCGACGAAACCTTCACCTTAAGTGAATAAAACTTTTTTCCTGTATTTTGTATTCCATAATTTTTTTTAAAAAACTTTCTCTGTTCTTTTTTGCGCTCAGCTCAACGAAGTACTTTATGGATTGCTCCAAATGTTTTAACAGTCTTTGTTTTTTCTACGAAACTTAATTATTGAGTTCCTTTTTTTCGCTTACCCCTGCTTAATGTTGTTTGGTCCTTTATTGCTAAATGCGTATAAATATTCCTTTTTTCCTTTCTTTTTTTTAAATTTATTGTGTGAATATCCATTTAGAAACTAGCGATGTGTGTGTGTAACGGCTTTTGTCAACATAACTCTTAAATAACAGTCCCAGAGAGCAGAAGCACCCTTTTGCACAAATACCCTTGAATACGGTTCAAGTGAAGAAAAATGTGGTCTCTATGAAAAACCGTCCATGTTTTTTGCCCTTGATTTTTTATGATACATGTTGTCTTGGTGTAACCCAAGATAAAATAATAAATAATTATTACATTATTGAGTGACCTCATTGAATTTAACCCCGAAATCTATACTATTTTCAGTTTAATCTTTAATGTCCAACGTTATAGTCATTAATAATGTATATGTAATCTTTAGAAAAAATTCAACTACTCATTTTAAATATATAAGAATACCTAACTTATTGTGGCTTCACTCAATGTTGTCCCGCTATAGCATGGCTAATAATTTGAGTAAAAAAATTCCGTTAGTGTTGAATAGAATTTATTCCTCAATTATTTATTATTAGTCGCGGGTTTTAAAAAAAATAATTTCTTGCAAAATATTCCTTCCAAAATGTCCCCGCTAAAATAATAATTAAATTTTTAAAAAATACTAAAATGAATCGTATTTATTGATGAAACAAATATTGCTAAAATGAAAGTTATTGATTGGTCAGGATGATCAGTGCGTGCATATGATGTACAAACACGTTTGCCAAGAGCATGGGTTTGATAAAGTCTACTAAGATAACGTTTCTACTTTGTGATTGCCTTATCGCGTGCATGGGTTGTACTTGCCATCCGATTCACGCCACTGATTGCTCTTTTTTATAAAAAAAAATAAATGAATATGTATAATATTATTACCTATACCATTTGCAGAGAATAGAGAGAGAAAAATCAGCAAACATGTGAAACTTGGACATAATACAGGCTTTGACTCATTGGAACCTGTTAGTATATTCAAATGGACTCTCAGCCTCCGAATCTCTCATCAGCTCAAAATTACCGAGTTAATGAGAAAAAAAGGTGAAATGAAGAAAATGACCAAAGAGAAAAAAATTTCACAATTAATAATTTTGAAAATATATTCAAAGTCATTGGAAAAACATTCGCATTGATTAAAGAAAATGATCCAAATTAAACAAAAAGAAAACTTATAATAATAAAGTGAAAATTCAGAAATTATGCTTTGTGTTATCGCATGACATGCGATGGAAAAAGGCTTTTCTTCTATAATTTGAGAAAAAATCCAATCAAACTGAACTAAAACGTTTCAAATGTGCGTGGCTTTAATAAAGGACACAGATCTTACACTTCACTAATATTACAGGAATGACATTTGCAAGCAAAACTCTCCCATTTTGTTTAAATTATTGTAGTTTTATTGCCTTTGATGATCGGCAAAAAGCATGTTGAACTTTTTATAGATTGTGTCTTTTTGACAAGGCGCAGTGTGTCTTGTGGTGCACTTTTGAGTTCATTACCTTTCTTGATGGAGTTATTTAGATAGCATTTGAAAATTAACCTTTCAACTCAAGCGTTCCATGTTCATCACTTTTTTCAAATTTACTTTCACTATCATTATTTCATAAAGTTCTTCCCTTGCTTGATCGATTTCAATTTCATCCAATATAGATTGAAGATGCCCACTTTTTTATATTCTTTTCAATTGCATTTATAAACTATAATAAGACATACAACATAGCTGTGGAAACCACTAAGTCTTTCAAGAGGGGAAAATGTGTTCATTGAAAATATTTTGGAACTAAAGTGATCATGTGGGGTGCTCAGTCACTTCAAGTACATTAGGATAGTAAAAAAGCGTTCGTTACTCTAAAAGAAGAGGGAGATATGCAATAAATACATTTTAGTTCCCATGAAGACTGTCATGCGGGAAGATACTGACAAGAGGTCATTGGTAACAAATAAACAGTTTTCCCAGAATTAAAGATTTCGTGAGTCTGGGGTGACTCTGTGCCCCGCGTGGCCCCTCCCGGGTTAACAGTATTGATGTATTCCTATGTTTTACATTTATAATGGGTTAAATTCATATGACGTCATAACCACATGCTAAACACAATCGCGTGTTTCCAGCCAATCGGTTCATGTGCTTCGCTGTTGTGAAATTTACCTTTTTTTCAGAAGCTTTATTAAAAGGGGGCATATGTATCAAAGATAATAACGTACGTAGGTAAACAAAATGGATTTGATTTTAAAATAAATGTGTAATATTATTTTTTTTTTTAAATTTTTTTTTTAAATTATGAACATATTTTTCCAATTACCAAATCTTAATTTTATATTTAAATTTTACGAGAAGAACAAAAAGTACAGTTCTAATGTCACTTTTCAATACAATGAAAATCACGTGATTGCATTTATCATGTGACCGTCATGATTTTAGCCTAACGGTAATTCTTAAATATTGATTAACAAATGAATAATTTCATACATTTAATTTAAATTAATTACCTCATTTGTTATCAAATAAGATTATTTTACATTTTTTGGAATGCTCAAATTATTTAAATAAAAGAATTATTTTACATTCAATTTGAAATTCCTTCCATTTCTGAAAGATTCGTTTTTCCTTCATATTTAATATATAATCCAAAACCTTCTCAATATGACTTATTTTTTAAAGAAAATTGTAATTGATCTCCATTTCCCTTCTATTTCAAGAATTGTGTTCTCCATTTAAATATTTAAATTCGATTTGACATTATCTTTACCTGGAAAATTCGAATGAATTCCATCGAATGAACCAACATCCACTTTGGGAAATTGAAATAACTAATACAAGTTCTTTATAGATTTATTTTCTTGGCGTTTTTTGGCAATGCTATTTAAATATATAGAGAGCGTTTTTTTTTGTTTTAGTGGAAAATGAGAAATTGAACGAGTGTCATTGATCTTTTGAAAGTTGAGCTCTCTGAGGCGATACATTTACGGATTACGTAAGCAAATCTCTCGTTCCTGCATAGTTGATATTATTGTCAGACAAATAAAATATTGCAGAGTTAAGATACCAAAATTAATATAAATCTTTAAAACCTTATATTTTAAAGGAAATAAAATGAAACATATAACATTACTTTAAGCAAATTTTTGATTTCTGTTAAAAATAATTAGACTTTTGATTTTGGCATCATTATGCTAAAAAATTTGAAAAATTCTTTTGCGAAATTTCTTTCTCTCTAATGGCCATAAATATTCATAATAATGGATTCAATACTTATCCTAAAAATTGATCTTCAGCAATATTAACGTTCTAAATTAACTCTGTCGGTGGTCCTTTTCTGGAACCTCGGTAGTTTCAATTAATCTCTCTGCACGTGACAACAATCACCAACATCGTTCTAACATCCCATTTCCCTTGACTAAATAGCAATTCTAATTAACCTTAATTGAGGTTCCTTTACAGAAAGTGGTTTAAGAATCATACAACGTGTATAAGGTATTTTCATTGAGGATTAATAAGAATCACAAATGTAACCCGTTACAGAAGTTTCAAAATATTATCTGTTGGGGCTGAACCCCCAAAAGACAGCAGTATGTCCATTGGACCTTCAATTCTAAATATCAACGAATCGGAAACATTGATTTGAACTAAGTTCAATATAATGTACCAAAAACTTTCAGAAATGTTCAAAGTAAGTCACGAAACAATATGAAAGCATTTGCACTAAACGGGAAATGGTGAAATTAATTTATTTGAAAACTCTACGATTAAACACTGCAGCACAGACAAAAGAAGAAATATCTCACATTCCATCCTCCTTGTTCTACTGACACATATCTCTCAGATAACAAATTCTGCGGAAAATCATAATCGAAGTAAACAATTTAATAATGAAGGAAAATTCATTCTGAGAGAGACATTGTTTTTGAAAACAAAATTAAATAGTTTTATAAAAAGAAAATTCATGAATTATTTTTTATTCATAAAAAGTGTTTTTTCTGTGCAATAATGGATGCTTTGATGCATAATCTTTTTTTTATGTAAAAATACCACAAACTGTTTTGAGAACGAAAGAATTTTCTTTCTTGGTACCTGATATATGCTTGTCAATGCATTCAAAAAGTTATACCTTATCCCTATCTAAAAAGCATTATACCGTGCATAAACGTGATATTTACTTCCGGGTGGAATAATGTGAATAAAGAATTTCTTTTGTATTTTAGTTCTTTTCCGAGGAAATGCATCTTTATCTCTATCGACATGACAGATTTTTTTCCAGGAAATGCCCCAGGGTTTCAAACTATCAAGTAAATACTTTCTTCCCACTTATTTCACATGGAAAATGGCAAGAATTCAATGCCTTCATCTGTAAAAAATTCGGAAACGTGCAAAACGATTTGACCAAAAAAATAAATAAAGAATACTAAGCATATTTGAGGGAAAATGAATATTTTATTGAATTTCTCTAGGCAATTTAAATAAATAAACCTCTATAAAAATAATGTGCTATAGTTAAATAATAAATATTTTTGCGAATTTAGGAATCTAGCCTATGTTTAAAAATCAATCAAATTTGATGTAAATATTATTTTTTCTGTACGTATAAGGTTTTAAAGAAAACACCGTGTATTCTATATACTTGAAGGTTTATTTAAACTTCAATTCTTGAAGTAATCTTCAAACATTTTAAGACGTTTTATAGACATTAGTTTTCACTTATTGAAATCGTCAAATTTAGACTTTAATTTAAAAAAATGATGAATATTTTTTGTGTCTTATTTGAGAAAGTTTGATTATTCTTTATCATTAATATGAAATCGCTATAAATTTCCCCTTAATTTCTCATTATTCTTGGTTTTAGTAAATTACAATTATTTTCTTTTACAAGGAAATATGTACTGCATTTTTAATCAATGATAAGTTAGCATGTTATTTATTTTCATTCTTTTTGAATATGTCATCTTTCTATGGAACTAAAATTAGAATATTTCTGATCTTTTCATTTTTTAATCCACTGAATCTGTAGTTGATCTGTTTTACAATGCTTTTAATTTGTATAATTTATGTACTTTTGAATGCTCTGAGTTTTTGGAATAGAATAAATGAAGTAAATTTTGCAATTAAATGAAGCACTCAAAAATTTTCAATTGTAAAAAAAATCATTAAACTAATTTAAATTAAACTATTTCAGAATTTGCATTACTTTATGAAAGAATATTTACGTATATAATAATATTAATTGGGATTATTCATCAACAATGATAAGAAAGATGCATCAGTAAATGTATTTAGAGAGAAAAATCGAATATTCGATGAATCTTCGTAGAGTGAACATATGAGAATGTTTAACATGTGTTTAAATTATAAGAAGCAATCAAGTTGTATAAGTTATTGAATATTGAAAAGGGAATAAAAATATAAAAATGAAAATTTAATAATTCTTATCCAAAAGTTGCTTTTTAGGTTTGCAAATAATATTTTGGATTACCCAACACCTCCAAGTTTTCACTCAAGAACTACTTTTTATTACAAAATAAGTCGAATTTACAGAAAATGCGAGAAATAAAATATTTTCTCCAAGCAGTATATACTTGATGAAAATTATAATTAGCTTTAATACTCAGCCTATCTTTTAAAATTATTCCTGCGTTCAGAACCACCATTTTGAAAATGTGTATGAATGGATATATTTTTTTTTTCATATTAAGGTAACTTGTGAAAACGAATATACATATAAAATTGTTTTAATAATATTATTACATCAAAAATTCTATAAATGCACTCCTCAAATATGTAATTAAGGAGATGCTTTATTTATATTTTAATATATCAGAGCATAGAAATTTTAGCAAAACACACCGGTTATTTTTTCAATTGATCGAAACTTTGAAAATAAAGTGAATTTTTCAACAATTCTAGTTTAGGCTTTGTATAGTTATACGTGGGTCATTCTGAAATGTTTGAGATAAATCTAGGTTTTTAATGTTAGACTTACAAAATTTTAGGAATGTTCAAAGTAGTCTCCTCCAGCATTAATTCACTTTTGTAGACGAATTTTCCACAGATTAAATGCCTCAAACCATTCATTTCTTGGAATTAATGAAAATTGCATTTAGACCCACATCAATCTATTCTTCTGTATGAAAACGACTTCTACGTAAGTTCTTTTTTAAATTAAAAAATACCCAAAAGTCACACATTGCTAGAGTCGGAGAATAAGGTGGATGTTCTACCACTTTAATTTGTTTTTGTTTAAGAAACTCAACTGTGTTAATCCTGCTGTATTGGAAGATGCATTGTCATGGGGAAGAACTATTCCCCTAACATTCACTTCTTTGAGAATTTCTGGAAGACATTTAGTGGTATAACAGTTTGCAGTTACTGTCTTCAGTCTTCAAACTTGATGGCTTTGACCAATCCCGTACTTCTGAAGAAAACGACATACATTAATTTTTTTCAATGCTCGTTGTTTTTTCACCATTGTCGGAGTGGAATAATCTTCAAAGACCCATACTTTGCTTTCTTGACGTGTTGGAACATCAAAAAACGGTATGTACGCTCACGCGCGTTTCATCACCCGTTACAGTTTTAGAAATGATGCAGTGGCCACCATCATTTAGCAATTCCAGGGCTACTTTACTTCTGACAAGCTTATCTTTTGGGAGCTCAGTTAGATTATGGGGAACCCAACGGCAACTACTTTTTCATAGGTAATTTTTCATAAATAAGTTTGTGTATGTCTACGGATTCAATGTTAAGTTCTTTTTGCATCATTCTTATGTAGAGTGATTATCATCCATTAATATTTTCGTTTGGCAAACACATTATGCGGGATTTTAGTCAACCGCGGCCTTCTTGTGTGTTCTTCATCCTAAAGAAAAATGCAATACCTTCAAAATTCTGAAATATCTGAATACAGTAGCACGACATGGAAATTCATCACCAAATGCTACTTATAGCCGTTGAACGCATTTGTCTTGATTTATATAATTCCGTTTAAAGTCAGAAAAAATAATAGCATGGAGATCTTCTTGTATCAACTCTCTTTTCTCTTCTGTCTAAAATTTATTCTTCGCTATACAACTTGAAGTTAGTCAGTAAAAAATCGCATGCTGTGTTAAAATACTTTGTATTTTAAAATAAAGACGTTAATTTGTTTTTCTAACTTTTCGTCTGCGTGTATCTCAAAAGTTTCAGTTACCCTCGTGTATAGGCAAAAAATTATTGAAGCAATTTTGATAAACATCTTTTTTTTTTGTTCTTGTAATAATAATTTAAAACAATTTTATATGTACATTTTAATTCTACGCTAAAAATAAAAAATGTTATTCATTTATATGTTTTTTCAGATTAAAGGTTCTGAATGTAAATAGTCACCTTAATAATTAGAGTTTGCTTTTTTATAATAATAATAAATGTTTTGTTCGCCATTTTTGCCAGCGCTCCTTTTCTTTCATTGATTCTAATTACGCAAATTACTAATTAATAATTGTCATTTTTAACATCGCATCTTTACATATTATGCAAAGCAATCAACACTTAAACGATAATTGATTTAATGAAAATAACAAGACAACTTGCATGCATCGATATTACCGCGATACCTAATCGTAATCTTAATTTGAAGAATATCATTCCCACATTATAAAGGAGCTATATAAATTATTTTTTTTATTTCTACGTACAAGCCTATAGCTCTCTGCTTGAGAAAAACATAAAGAAGTAGCGTAACTGATTGGATTGCTCCACAGCAATTGGTTAAAGCAGACAGTAGACAATCTATCAGTCTGCCAGAATAGGGGTTCGATAGTTTTGTCTCACTCCTCCCTGCACAATTTGACTTTTTTCCTTCTATTTTTTTGTCTCCTTCGTTCTTTGTCCGGCAATCGGATTCTTTATACCGAGTGGAGAACTTTCTCTTTGAGAAATCGAGATATTGTAGATTTTCAAAGACGAACGGGTGCTGCCAGATGCGATAAAAGGAAATGGAATTTGTCCAGAAGTTTCACAGCTGTTCTTTGGCATCAAAAGGGAAAGAACCATAAAATAAAGAAAGCGTTCGAATGACCTGGCGTATGTTATGTGTAAAAATATTTTAAATATAATTTGAAATTTGAAGTAATATTTTAGTTCCTTTTAAAAAAGTGTTAACAGTTTTATGATTAAGGGAAGCATTTTCCTCCATTTTAAAATACGTGATTACCATATTTAATTATAAACTTATGCGCCGTTTTCGTACACAATAACAAAATAGAACGTTGACGAACGCAATTACGTAAGGGGAAACGTTTAGGGAAAAAAACCGTGAAATCAATCGGTGCCGATGATATAATATTCGCATATTACTTATTTCGGTTTATTGAGTAGCGTAATAATATATTATATTTTATGCTATTCAGTAAGTATACTTTTGTGCAGTAATAAAGTGTATTTCAACAAATTAAGAAATGGCTAACAAAGCTATACATTTTTATCGAAATTGAACTGACACATTGATCCAAAGGATCTGCATATTGTTAAGCATTTTTCTTATGAATTTCATTTATTTTTCGTTAAAAAATAAATAAACAGTTACATACTAATATTTACTCTTAGCAACGTTATGGAGGGTTAATACATGGATTAACATCTAAAAGATAAGTAACACTTTTCAACAAAGTTAGTTAATATTACAAACATTATTTCAGCAGAAAAATTATTGAAACAAATTTAATGAATCAAACAAAGACGTAAGAAAACACAACATCGAGTTAAAAAAAATTACAAAATTGCGAATTTTTTTTTGTATGGTAAACTTACAAAATGAATTAATAAGCTATTTTGTTGAAAATGAATATAAAATCATCTCAGCATTATCTGTTTATTTTCTTTGTTGTCTTAGTGTTTATTTCTACTTATGAGCTGCATGAAATTAAAAGTTTGTTAAGAAATTGTTGATAAGATCATGTTTTAAGTCGTATGTCCATTGTAATGTACTCATCATTTTAATTATAACAATAACCACGACTGCATTCTTATATTTTTGGGATTATTTGATAAATTATACTAATCAACAATATCAATTTCAAAACAACCTTTTACATTTTTTGATGAGATATATTTTAATAAAACTTCATTTGATTGCACTTTTTACATAAAATACATGTCTTCATTACGTTCGCGATCCCTGTCCGATTGAAAATTATTTTTAAATTGAAAAGGCTGACAAATCCCCTAAGGATATGCTTTAAAAACAGGGAAGAAGCTCGGGAGTAATCAACAAGAGTTTGAGATCATTTTATTTTACTAAATAATTTCATCGTGTAGGCATTCATGTGGAAATGCGTATTTTTTATCAGAGAACATTTTAGGTAGGGAAAAATAATTTGTTTCAATATTTACTACAAGAGGCAGCATCCAGAGTTATTACAAGTTTTTAGATGTTCCTTTATTGGCCACCCTTAATATTCTGTTTTCAGATTGCAAAAAACGGATATTTGAGAAATAATTCAGTTTGTACAAATCTGGGTGCCCAATTTCCTCCTTATTTATGAACTTTCCTATACAGGAGGAACACAAAGTCTTGCCCTGATAATAAGGATGTGCCCAAGCTATTATATGTTATTTGAATAATTGCAGGTCGGTTATGAATTGTTTTTTTTTCAATTCCTACTATTTTTAGCTCGCTCTCTCCCTATATATATATTTATTTATATATCTTGTTCAATTTTTCAATCGTTAATAAAATACTTTTATTCATCCGCTCAAAGTAGGTATTGACTTAATTTTTTTTATATTACTTGTTTCAAATCATTTACCTCAGTAAATTACAGCTTGTTCCCCTTGGTAGCTCGGAGATTGTCTAGGTGGTATTCTAGTTCCTAACAAGTGCTCTTTAAAGTGTGTCTTCTTGAGTCAGCCAGTTTCTCCCCTTGCCTCTCGTTCCCGTCAAATTCATGGGGTGAAATTTCCCTCTCTAATCCTCGTGCCCGTGATATTTCCGGGCTGGAGTGTTGAAAAGTAACTTGTCATAAAAGCTTGAAGCAATCTATTTCTTAAGCTTGGAATATTGTTTTTTTCTTAATATATACACCATATGGCAGCACCAGATTATTTTCAACGTGTTTAGCGATAATAATTCATTTATTTATAAATAATATCAGCACAACAAACATATATATTAGCGATACGGTTTTTTAATCTTAGGTCAAGTACTCAGCTGAGCTCTTCGTAGAAACACATGGGTAAAAATTCTGGAAAAAAAACTGATAAAAAATAAATATATTCTTTTAATATTGTATACATTATACAGTTAGTCAGGAAGTAAAATGGATTATACTTTTAGTATATTTTTGTGTCACTGACTACAGTAAAATATCGGAGCGGTAGACATTGTAGACCAATATATTGGAGATTATTGAATTGCTCGAAAACGAGGTAAGAAGTACTATAAAAAAATATTTTTTCATTTGTTAGATCAAACTATTGTGAACTAGTACCTTATTTATAAAAAACACGAAGGCAAAAAATCACATTTCTGCAAAAAGAGGTCGGCCGAATTTGGAGAATAACTCCAACTATTTGATTAAAGGACATTTTATTAGACAGATACCTCCTACTGATAAGAAGTGGCAACCATCAAGAGAATGCAAAGTTTGTTGATCCAAAAGAGATGAAAACAATAAGAAATGCAGAAAGGAAACTCGGTACTACTGTCCAGTTTGTGATTTTGGCCTTTACATCTCATGTTTTGAAATTTATCTCACAAAACAAATTACTAATGTTTATTTATATTATGCAAAAGTGTAATAAAATTCATTTATGTTTAAAACACGTTTTTGAAAAAATTTTCCTCTTTGCTGGAAAGCCAACATTCAGTGATTATAACCCTAAATGTTTGCTTTACTTAAAAAATTAAATTTCGTATTTCAAGCTAAAAATTAATCCAAAAATTAAAACTGAATGCATATATTGAACATGTACTTAGTTTTGTATAATTTTCTTGAATAAAAAAATAGGTACTTTTAAGAGCATTTTCTTCAAAATTATCCGATCGTCAAGGGGTTAAATATTTCTTTCAATCGCATTTTCATTTTGCATCAGAATGTCCATAACAATGTCAAAATTTACGCTGAACATTAATGGGTCAATTCGTTTCGTAAAACCAAAGCACGCATTGGGGTTTTTCTTAAATCGACGCGATTTTGAACACCAATTCAATCCCCAAGTCTCTCTTGAAGGAGCACCCCCGTCTTCTACTGCACAAAAAGTACCAAAATTCATCTATCTAGTGATACAAAAGTTACAATGTTATATTAAACGGTTATTTTATTATGAATTTTTATAATCATGGCAAGATTTTTGGTTCCCCTACATTATGAAATACATTTTTTCTCTTTTCCTAGAGTTAAATCTAAAGTATAATTGAAATCTGAGTAGAATTTAGGATTGAAAAATAATTAAATACTGTGCATATTTTTGTTACATAACAGGTATAAACACCATCAAACAATAGATCCTTTTTTTAACATTTCTTTGAGTTTTAAAAAAAAATAATATTATAATTTATATTTTTCTTTTTCTATCTCCTCCAAATTTACAATCAGCAACATTTAGAACAGCCAACTTGAGGAGAAATTAAAACGAAAACTTTTAAGTAGGCACGGAATATCATGAAAGGTTTACATTCAAATAACGTTGCTTGGCAAATTCTTTTTGAGAATATCTCTCAGATGTAGTATGAACAAAGGATGAAACACGCTTCTCCTTTCTTATAAGCAAAATTTCATTATTGTTCGTGATAGATAAATACTTTTATGTCAAACGTTGAAATTCTGTTTAAATTACTTATACCTGATACTTCACAGTTATGTTAATAATTATTATTTTCAAACATACAAAGAGAAATATACAAAAGACAGCTGTTGCACATTTTATTTTGGCAATGTTTTCGTTATTTCTTCTTGCTGAAGGATGCCTTTGTTTGTCTTGTCTTCAGATTACATGTTGCCAGATTTCAAAAGAAAAAATATTCACATTCGATTTTCGCAAAGCATAACCATTAAAGGTTTGTCAAAGCATCCCAATGTTATTGGCTGTAGTTTTCAATACAGAAAGCAAATTTTTGCACATAATCTTTGTTTATTTTGGTTGGTTATCTCACCAATCATCAAACACAGCGCCACAAGCAATCCACTAACTCAGACTAAAGCCAGCGCACTAACTGTCACCAGAGACAGCCAACCAACACTACCTAACAAAACAGCTTATAACTACAAAGCATGCTACAAAACAGTTCAATTCCGGTTATTTTTGTGACTCCTCGTGTATATTTTTCTCTCGTGTGTGTGTGTGAATCATTGGACTAAAATGGTGAAAGTATTTATTACTACGCCGTGTATGCCACAGCAACTGGGATGAAAATGATTCTACGGGGCAGACATAAGGGGTTATTATTCCTGTCCTTTGTCGTTTGCGGTTTTCGAAAGCCGGGTAGCTGCAAAGTTTCAGTCTTATGTTTTGCTTTGTGATGCAACAGTTTTACTCGGAAAAAAATTGTACTTTTATTTACCTAAGTATTTATTGAAATCTTTTTGTATCACAATATAAATTTTAAGATATTTTTGGCAACAGCCATTCCTAATCTAAAAAAATATTTCCAACCTTTACACACACGAACAAAAACATACATAAAAATATACCTGTGTGCATGTACATGTATACTAGAAAAATTTTATATATTAAAATATGATACATAGGGATTGAAATACCGGGATACCGAATACCGGTATTTTGAGTCATTTGTTCAATTTTGTAATACCGGTAATCACAAGTTTATGTGCCATTTTTTTCTGCATTTACTAGAAATTTTTTAAATTGCCTCCACTATATGTTCAGGAATCGCCAACATAGCAAAATAGTATACGCTTTTGTTTTTATATGCCTCCCTATATATATATATATATATTATATATAATTATTTTAGATAATTCTTTTAAAACAAAAAACATTTTTAAATTAATTATAGGTATTACATAGTATACTAATTCAAATTGATTATATAGAACATAAAACAATAACGCATTTTGGAGAAAAAAAACAGAAAACTAATTGTGACTCTAAGCCAGAAGACATTTTATTTCTAAAATCTTCATTATGTTATTCACTTATAATCAGTAAAGTTAAACATTTATTTAGTCATGTATAGAATTGTGTCCATATTTAATCATTGGCCTGATTTCTGAAAAGGGAGATAAGCATTTTATCTTTAAAATTAGTGTAAGCTACATTTTAGATACTGCAGATACAAATCACCCATTTTCCTGAAATGAGTCATTAAGACTTCGAGAATATGTCTGGCTCGGGAACGTCTCAGCAAATTATGCAAATTACTCTTATTCCTTGCATTAAAATAACGAGAAATCTTTGTACTAGAAATAAAACTTTTAGAACAAAATCAAAAGTTCGTCTATATGGGAATAATATTGCATATCTCTCTCTCTCTCTCTCTCTCTCTCGTTCGAATATTTAGGAATATAGGCACGAAGGAGCTGTATTTCATTTTTTGTTGAATTAAAAGGTATATATATATTGAGATAAAAGGTTTTTTAAAACATATCTTTGAACAAACGCAGTTGTTTCCGATAAACATTGAAATAGGAAATGTGGAAGCAATCTTGTAAGAAGTTTCTTTTGTGATATTTACAGTGCGACACGATATATTTTTCTGACTAATAACCAATACAAGAAGTAATAATTAAAAGTGTACAAGTTTAAAGTATAGATAGACATAAAGGGAAGGATTCAGATAATTATAAAAATAATTTAATCAAATAAGGCAAGATTATAAAAATTACAGTGGAGCTTAAATGATATAGTTACATGATCTTCAAATCATTGTGCTTTATTTATAGAGGTGAATTGAGCGTCGGGGAAAGGCTCTCTCTTTCTCTAACTTAATTTAATTATTTTTAAAGCTCCTAATTATAACAGAAAACATAAAAATTATATACATATATGTATATCATTATTTCAAAAAATTTACACATAATATAGTAATATTTATATATTTATATGCATTAGCAAAATTAATGGAACTTCAAACTAGAAGAAATAAATTCGTCTGACTTTATTCAAATTTTCAATTAAGATTTAAGGTTAATTACTTTATAATGTTACTAAATAATTTTTGTGCTACTGAATAAACTAGTTTTTAAAAAGTTCTTAAAATCTCAAATAAGTTTGTTCTGAAAGTTAAACTGCAATTTCAAGTGTTTTATGGTATAAAAGGTTTGATGTAGTCTATATAATAACTATGAATAATTAAAAATTTAAAAAAAATGTTCATAACTTCGCCGTTGTCAATTTAAGAATATTTTACCCATTTGTTTCTCATAAACTTATAATATAATATTTCTCAACATGACACATATTTGGACATTATTTTGTAAACTTTCAATGCTTAAAAAATGCTTTGTTTAAAAAAACTACTAAACTATGAAAGAATCATCCGAATGAATTTAAATTTGCAGCAAATGTCAATTATAGGATGTTATGCAAGGCAGTAAGGTTTCAGAGCCACCACGCATGCGTGGTGGGAGCACTGTTGTCTGAACTGATGCTGAAAGTGTAGAAATAGAGGACTGTAGCGGGACGTTGAAAATCGTACATGTGGTTATTTGGTAGCGGTGAAAGTTTAGTAGGATCTAAGTATATGTCCACGACAAAATAGGGTGAAATTTCAACAACTTACGAAGTTTAAACGAGGGTGAATCATCGGCCTTCATGGAGGAGGATTTTTTCTGTCGCGTAATAACCACCCGTGCACAATGTAACAATTCCAGAGATGCGAGTTTGGAAGCATTGAATCAACGAGTACGGGACAATTCGAAAAACTGTGAGTGGATGACGAAAGTTGACATCAACACTATGATATAGACACCTGGTCCATATGGCGGTGAATGACAGTACAGCTTTCTATCTGCAGTTGGCAGCACATTGGTCTACTGCAAAACTCGACTTCGTCGACGTCTGCTGCGCCGTAAACTGCGTGCAAGGATTCCTTTATACAGGATCTCCCTAATGGCAAACCATCGACGGCTGCGTCTACAACGGGCTCATAGACAAAAAGTCTGGCAGTCTCATTGGCAACAGGTTGTTTTTTCGGACGTATCCAGCCTTTATTTTTGGAACCATGATGGGCGCAATTGTTTTAGACGCTATGACGGGGAACGCTGCCTTCCAGTATGCATTAACAAAGGTCATTTTGGCCAACACGCAGTGCTATGATCTGCAGTGCGATTTTGTATCAGGGACGATCTCAGCTGCTACGAATTTAGGTTTATCTGAATAGTAACATGTACGTCCTTGATCGTCCCCTTCCTTTAAGTTACCCCTGGAGCTGTCTTTCAACAGGATATTGCAGGCCCACATGTTGCAAGGAATGTTCGAGATTTCTTTTCAGCCCAAACATATATAACTTCTTCCTTGGCCTGCTTATTCGTCGGATATGTCACTTTTACATCATATGTTTTACTTGGTTGGTTGGTGTCTCGCTCATAATCCACGTCCTACAGCTTCAAAATACGAACTTTGGGTGTGCATACAAACAAAATGGAATTTTCTTCCCCAAGCAGACATTCAACTTATGTTTGACTCCATGTTACATCATACAGCAGTACCCATTGAAGTGTGTGATGGCTGCATCAAATAATAATTTCGGACATTTTTTTTTCTTTGAAAATTTATTCATTAAAATACAAGTCATTGTGTATAACATATCGTTTAATTATGATGACTCCTTCATGGTGTTGCATTTTTTACAATCAACAGTTTAGATTTAAACAATAACCTAGCTCTTTACGTGCGTTTATTCAACTCAGTACAATCACATCACATGATCATAGATTCACCAAAATGTTTAATGTACGAGTCGTAAAACTGTTTAAGTAAAACTTGTCTTTAAGTTTACATCATTTTACATTAATTGTCAAAGTTTCGTTTTAAAAATATATTTTTTTGCTTCTAATGGGCCTGAAGATTGGTACCTTACCAACCTAGTACATTTCTCGGAAGCTAGTATCTCTTTTTAGTGATGCACCATAGAGGTGGTATATCAATCGCCGCAAGTGATTTTGACGCCTAGTTTCATCCCTGAGATCTTAGGATGGGAAACCGTACTAGAAATTTAATTTTGCCCGAGAATAGCCAAGCCAAACAGGCACTCAAGGAACTTGAACATGCCACATAATCATTAGACATGGATGCTGTTGATTTTTTAGAATCAAGAAAAACCCCTGACTTGGGCCAAGGTCATGGAAATATTTGACTGAAAAATACAGTCAGAAAAACTGTGCTACTATTCATTACACAGAAATAGATAACATTATAAATAATACATTGATAACTATAAATGTTTATACATTCTAAATTATTTCGTTTTTAGAATGAATATACAAAATAACATTGTTTTACAAATGATTAAAATATTTTACTACTTTTAAGTTGTTGTTGTTTTTTTCGTTTCAGCTTATTTAATGAGTAATTTTTTTTAAAAAAAAATTGCACTTAAATATTTTTCGAAACTGTAAACAAGTCCTTAGACACGCCCACAACTTTAGTAAAATTATTCCATTTAGAAAAATAAAGATTGATGTCGTAAATTAAGTTGAACCGAGTCTCGAAATTCTCATTTAACTTGGTTTGTAAATTAGGTTGCGGTCCAGTTGTCCTCCTGCTCATTTGACTGAAGCTTGAAACTAAGAAATCCATTAAAGGAGTTCACATTATTTGCTCTGGCGTGACAGTTCAACATTTGCATTATATTTTTCTTTACAAATACAAAAAATCATAATATATTTTCTCTAATTCAATGCGATATTTTCTTGCATTGCTTTCAGGTGAGTAATCTCCGGAAGGATCATCTACGGTGTGAAGGCCATTCCATTATGCTCAGCTAAGGCCTGCAGGCAAAGGAGAAAAGACATTCTACCTTTGGACTTTTCAACAAAGGGTTCCAGTCTTTTTGTTCATCAGAAGCTGCTCATTTCCTCCTTCTTATGGTTTTGTTGAGACTGGGCAAAGAGGGTAGTGAGAATGAAACGGTTTCTGGCATTTCGCTTACTAAAGAAAGCTCTTAACTCAATTTAATATAGGGTGTTCAACATGCACACCAGTGGTAAAAACGAACATTCTCCGGCTCTCTGTTGGAAATCAGATGTGACCGTGGCTCCCAGACTGTTCTGGCTAGACTAACAAAAGTAGCCACCTTAAGTGTTTGACAGCGGCAGAAAAGTCCACCTCACTTGTAAGAAATGTATTAACCATCCAACTTCACCAGACCACATTCTGGGATCCATAGGACTTTCTAAAGTAGGTTTAACATCTGATTCCCTTATTATAGGTTTTTTTGGTGGTCAGCAACCTTTCGGAGCTTATCTGACATATGTCAGATCTTTCGAGGATAAGAAATAACAACATATTCATCATAAATACTCGAAATTCTTAATGAAATTCAAACATTTAATGCAGCAAAAAGAAAGAGAAAAAAAAAAAAACAATTTGATTTTTTTGAATCATGTGTCTTAAAATTTTATTCCAGTGGTATTTTTAACTAACTTGCATAATAATTGGTAGTCAGTAAGAGTTTAAATCTCTATGATAACTCATAAATCTTTATTATCCATCATATAAATGAAAGAAGTCTGCTCCATTCAGCAACCCTAAAATATGATACTTGACCTCCGAGTCACAGGTGTCAGAAATAAATCAATATATTGATTAACTGTCACTACTCATATTCGTCATCAGTCATTCCGCATGAGTAAGATTATCATATTTAGATCTGCTTACAGATTTCTCTTTTACGGTCGCCTAATTCTTTTTCATAAATTTAAACACATTTTATTTCAATAATTTCAGATTATTATTTAGTTACCTTACTATTTTTTTTTTGTAAAATATAAAAATTTCGAACCAAATTTTAAAAAGAATGTGGCTTGTATGATGATTTTAAATAAGTAAAATTGCATGCGTTACATCTTAAGTACTATTTTTTGTATTATAAAGATTTCGGGTCACACATATAATCACAGAAGTGTTAATGGAATATTTTAAAAACAAAACACATCATTTAATTTCTTGACTACTAATTATATTTACGCTTTTCACTCCCCAGTGCCACTGTTTTTCACCTAAGCGCGCGTATCCGGAGCATTGGAGGGAAAGTAAAGGTCTAAATAAGAAATTTTCTTTCGTGAAATTAATAAATCTTTTACAAATACTGTCAAGATCATTTAATTGCATTTCAAACCCTTCGGTATAATTTTATTGATAGCACCGTAAAGAAAATAACTGTACTTCTCTCTCGGAAAGACGTATATATACGTCCGGGGTACCACACCGGTTGACCAAGACGGATATATACGCCGGAAGCAGTTAAGGGGTTAAAGCTGTTCTTCTAAAACTTTTTATCTCGCGGATAACTTAATGTTTCATAATTGTACGATGGCTTGGTGAGGGTATTGATTACATTTTAAATTGTTTTGACTTAAAATCTTGAATTTAATTGTATTTAAAAGTGATTTCAGAATAAAATACAGTTACATCAAAAATGAATAGAAAGCGATTTAACAAGAAATATAGAGTGATTTCTATAAAGATTCACACAAACCCGAGAGAAATACACCACAACAAATAAAATAGAAATAACTTAGTGTTCCTTGTAGGTTGCAGAATACAGATTTAAAGGAGCCTGAAAATGTCTGTTATGATGAGCGTTATCTTTCATATAAGACCCACAAATGTCCATAGTTATTTTTTTAGAATCGTATTTCTTCAATAACATTCAAAGGAAATCTTCATGCAGTTTGGTTAATCTATATGACATGAACTATGGCAGTAATTTTAAAGAATGTATTTAAAGTGGATTGTCTTGAAAAAAATGAAGTCTTATACTTAAAAAAATGCAATAGAATTTAATGTTAAACCGTTAAAATCAATAACTTAATAAATTGTTTCCAGATGATACTACTTTTTAACTTTTTCCAGTTTTGAAGATATCTCTTTTATTATCAGCAAAATCAAAGGACAGCAGTACATATGAAATATTCAAAATCAATGTGTAATAAACTACAAATACAATTCAGTGGGAAGAAGGAAGCTTACCTCCATTTGTAAATAAAATAACTCCGTAAAATTTAAGATATTATCAGGATACACTTTTAAAATAATTTTCATTCCTTTCTCTTTTGAAGTCCATATTTTCAGTTTGAATTTTAATAATGAGGTGGTTATATTATTGAACGGTAATCTAACGAATAACTTCCGAAGATCTTGGTTTACGAACAATAAAAGAAGTGCAATTTATATAGGCACTAATTTCCTTTAAAAGTTTACATTAAATATTGATAAGAACAATGATGAAGTTGAAAAGATTTCTTCAACATCAATTTCAAAAAAGAAAATTGCGCCATATTCTGTTTTTGTGTACTTATTTTGTAGTAATGAGAGAAATACGTGGTTTTTTTATATCATATCCAAGCCAAATATTTGTTTACAATTTAATAAGCTGATGCAAATGTATTGTTATTATTTTTTTTCTTCTAAGTCATTGCAGTTTCCACAAATTTATTATTTATTATTTTTTTATAATTTTTAAACAAATATATCAATCTTTTCTTTTGTAATTAATAACTAATTTATTTTTTCTTAAGAATGGAATTTTTATAATTTTAAAGATTCTGTAGATGACTCACCTAAAATGATAAAAAAAAATATTCATCTTTTTTATTACGTATAAATACTTATATTTCTGTTCTATATTTCAAATGTTTGCTTAAAAGTATGCATTAACTGAGAACAGATGAATCTGTACTACTAATTGTCTTTGTGTTTTGGTTTTAAGAGGACTCATTAAAAAAGAAGAAAAAGCATAAATGTAGTGTACTTTCTAATATAGTCCAAAAAACATAATCTCAATTTTTGAAATAGTTTATCAGCTTCGCATAATGAATGTTTTTGAATTTTTCTTTTGAATTTCACACTACTTTTTTTAATCTTTTATAATAATCGCTGTGACACATCAGTATGAAAAAGTTCTCTTTAAATAACAACTATCTAAACTGGTTCATTATTTCATCGAATATCATTTTTCGACAATTAGACTAAAACCTAGTCACTTCCATATTTAAAAATTTAAAATGTAATGTTTTTTTTCGTAATTTTTAAAATTACGAATTAGAGAGGGAACTGCTTTTATTATATATAAACCAGCATTGCTTAATTTCACAATTTGTAAAATATATTTATATATTTTTAGTGCATTAATTATAATATATTTAAGGGAATTTAAAAGAGGGGATTTAATGCTAAGCGTTTCTTGCACTTATATATCGATAACAGAAAATTCATATAAATTAGGGATTCCCAAAGTAGTCTATATAGACCCCCAGGGGTCTATGACGATCTGAGAGGGGTTCGCGTCAGCGATAAAGTAAGTTGGCTGTCCATGTGGTGTAAATGGGGGTCTACGATAGTGGTACTCATTAAATCAGATCATGATTTTAATTTTTTTTAAAAAGTTAATCAAACAGTCACCAGACTTTACCTAATTTACAGATTTATTAACAAAATTTTATGAGGTTAAATTTCAATCACAAGGTGGCAGTATAAATTTTATTAAAACAAGAATCTCTTAATTCAGCCTTTTCATACCAGAATTAAGCCTAAGGTTTCCATATTGGACGTTATGAATTTTTCTAGTTTCTCAATTGATCACAGGCAATCTGCCAGGAAATTGACGTTTTAATCTACGTTTAACATTTTAATGACCTTGTATTAGATTCTGAAACTAGGTTTTAAAAAGCTTTGGTTATGGTAATTACCAGTGTATGAATTCATATGGTCACATTGGTAAAACAAAAATGTCATATTACATGAGGAACTGATCGAAATAAATTCAAACAGAGATCCTAAAGTAAAGTTAGAAATAAATGTCTCAGCAATTTTAACTTTAAAAGGACTTACCTGTTATTTATTCCGTATAATGGAATATTGTGGGAAAGTTTTTACTTGTGTGCTTTTTCATGTGAAAAAAAAAATTCTGCCTGGTAACCAGTTTCCAAAATAAAAAAAGAAAGAAAAAGAGTGGACACTATTAAAGTTTTAGGGTTAAATCTGACAAGAGTGATGCCAAATGTTAGAAAATTAGTTACTGAAGCACCAGAGTCATCCCTCTCATAATAAACAGTAGTTTTTTGATCAGTTATTTTATGTAATAATTTAATTTTAATTTAATTGAAACTCAAGTTTCTACAGTTTAAGTACCATTTCTTGAAGTTTTGAACACTATACTTTACTACAGTTAGAAATTTAAATATTTTAAAGTAGTTCTCTATACCAGGTATAAAAAAGAATTTCAGTTTATAAATTTGTAAAAATTCAATTTTAGGAAAACATAGGTTCACCCAAACCTAAAAAATATGGCAAGGTTCTATGAGAAAATATGTTTGGGAACATCTGATCTAAATCATCCTCTACAATATATGTCAGTTTGACATACCAAATGCTAAGGTTACAGAAAAAAGTTTTTGCTATTTCAATGAAAGCACCAAAATTAAACAACTCTAACAATCATTTGGATTGATAACAACAAATGTCCATTTCATCTTACTAAAATTTAGGTAGCAAATGGATATCCTTATTGGTGCTATTTATGTATCTAAATGGTAATTATTTGCATATCTCGCCTCATCTTCATTTCATACATATTTGCATAATTTCTTCTTCATAGTGTTGCCATTATAATGGGAAACATTGTAAATACTTCAAATCATTTTTTAAACACGGCAATCAGCAAACTTAAGGGAAGAAATGCCGCCCTACCCAGTATGGTGGTTATAACTCTCGACTTGTAATCGAGTGGGTTTGGATTCAAATCCAGAATAAAAGGCATGGATATATCTTCGGGGAAAGAAGTCGGACTTTCGCCTGCAATGGATTCCCGTCGCGAATGGAAAGTAGAGCACCCCTTCTGTTTTATGCTGGGATCATCGTTTGTATAATAAAGTCTATATTCTTCTGTTATTGTTCTGTATGTTTCTTTTTGTCTATCTCCTGTCTTTCATATGTATCCCAGGATGAATCATACAACAACAACGGAAGATTTTCTTTCAGTACTTATTATAAGATAAAAATTTTAATGATGGTAAAAAAAAGAGAAAAAAACTGCTTTTTAATCATAATTTATTGAAGCGATAACTTCTCTAGGCGCGTTTTGCTAAAGAGTGAATTTAAATGAAGCCTCAGGTTTGGGTCCGTTACGCTATATACATATAATTCGGTTTTCCTCGGATCTCGGTAAAAAATCGTGCTCGAATCGGCGACTCTCGCTTAGTTTTGAATTGAAAATTTTTTAGACGCATGATTTTTAAGCAAAAATTTCATGCACATTTTTTTTCGTGATATTTTAATTTCATTCTCGAAATATTACTGCCATGCAGCCCACTTTCACTCAACTCCAGTGAGTGAACGAGAGGAGAGGAGAGCAAGCGAAAATAATTGCAAAATAAAAGATAATTCAAATGTAGGAAATCGGAAGAGAGTTTCCGGTAGTTATTATAAGAATATTTCAAAGTTTGTTTATCAAGCTGCCACTTTCCGTTGAGAATCAGATTCTTAACGGATTATCTAGTAAAGGTGATTTGGATTTTACCGTTGAACATTGTTTATGCCCAATAATGTTTAAAAATGTTACAAAAGTTGACATGCAAGCTGTATTAGAAGAAATCGATCCTTAAAATCCTTAAGGAAATACTTTTGAAATCCTCAGAACTTGTAAATGATAAGCAATTTGTATTGGATTTCAATGCGACCAAAGTTGTGCAACATAAAAATGAAGACGGTTTGCATAAATTACGCGCACAATAAAAAAAACGGGATCTGTAAAATTCAACGTATTACGCCAGCGCTTTTCAAACTGTGGGGAGTGCTCCTCTAGGGGTGTGTGATAACCCTAGAAGGGGGAGTGAGCATATTAAAAAGATGAAAACAAAAGATTATTTAAAAAAATTAATTAGTTTATTGAAAGTAAACAAATAAAATAAATTCTCAAATAATAAAAAAATAAAGATTTACACTGATATAATACACTTATAAATGAATCAATACTATACAATACACATTTTATATAAATAATTTAACAATACTAAGATAAGAAAAGTTTTATAATTACCACTGACCGCATGGACTTGTCATTTATAAAATTATAGGAAAAAATAAATATTTATCTTAATAATTTGTACGGTTTATAATTAATCACTTAATTGCCTCTGAAATACGTAAATCGTTCGCAAACACACTGTCAAGGTCATTTTATTGTATTCCAAAGCCTTCTAAATGATTTTATGGATAGCAATGAACAGAAAAGGTCGTACTTCGGAAGGACGAATATATACGTCCGGGGCTAGCTGAGCGAAACGTTTATATACGCCAGCGGCATTTAAGAGGTTAAAGTTGTATTGTAACTTTAGCTTTCGTGTAAAAGTATAGTATTATTGTCCTCAATACTTTGTTATTGTATGAAGCGGGAACGAGATGAAAATTATGATTGAATATTGGGTCGCAAGTATTGCAAGTTCGAGAAGCATTGTGTTAAGCTGTTGAAGGTATCCCTTCATTGGATAAACACCTTAAAGTTGTCCAAATAATGGTACGCCTTAAACGGAGAAACGAAAAAGGGGATCCACTTTTTAAGTAGATAGAGCATTTAAGCACAAAAAGGTGTCACAAAAATTAAAATCCAAAATTTTAATGAAGCTAATTGGCGAGAAAGTTGCTAATATTTTTGTTTACATTAGTGATGACAACTAAGAGAATACGAGAAAAAAACAGCATTAAAAAGTACAAAACCACTTCTTTTTAAAAAAATTTTTTTTTAGAGTTTTAAGAAAAGTAAAGGAATCTCCAGGCATAGGTTTTCCTAACCTTACGTAGTACACGGTGATATAAAAGTTATATAGACGGTATTTACATATTATCCCCATGTTATTGGGGACATTAAAGGAAAGGAAGCACATGGTTGCCAATTCAGTGATACATAGGAAATATTAGGTTTCCCAACTTGGTGAGCTATCTTCAACGAGGGCTTTGTTGCGATATTACCTAAGTACCATTTTTTATAATAGTTCTGCGCATTGGCATTTTTTTTAACCTTTGCAGACCTAGTACATTCCTTCAGAGCTGGTATCACTTTTTAGCGTGTCACCATATAGGTGACGCCCAGTTTCCTCCCCAGAGGGAGCTCCTGAGCTCTTGAAAATGCGAACCTGTACTAGGATTTAATTTTGCCGAGAGCACACAAGACAGACACTCTAGGGATCGTTAACATGCCATATAATCATACGACATGGCCACTGTCAATTTTCTGTATAATGTCTAAGTACCATATAAGCATACTTATGCGATGTTTCAAGTCAGCATCGATAACTTTTGTAAAGGACAGAGTTTGTTCATCCAGTGATCGGCACATGTTTCGATGAGAGAAAACGAACGCCAAGTAACGACACGATTGGATTTCGAAAATATTAATTGGGTTGTATACATACTTCCAGAATTGCTAAACACTTTTGAGTTTATGTTTTCAGTTGCAAAGTGAAGCGTGGAAGCGTATATTTGGAGACCATAAAATTTAATGAGCTGAGATCAGAATTGTTACTTTTAGAATATCTTTTCTGGAAAATAATTAGGTGTTTAATTTTAGACTCAACTATGCTATGGAAAATAAAAGTTAAATGGCAAATAAATGATTTTGTTTTAGATATATTTTAATCACACATATATTATTGAAAATTCAATTATTTTATTAAATATTAAAATTCATTTAAATATTTTAAATGATTAGACTAATTGACATTTAAATTGTAAAAACTCATATATAATTAAATAAAAATGCATAATTATTTAAACTTAGTCCTGTACAGAAAATGGATAAAATAAACAAATTCCCCGATGAATGGGCACGAAAAAGTGAATTACTTAACGTCCGCATGCGAAAATGTCTAAGAAGTAAACATAATACATCGGAAAAATTGAATTCTTTGCCCAGATCAAATCAGAAGTTTTCACTTCTATCGTATAAGCACACACGAATTCATTATATTTGTGTATAACTCGTTCTGATATATAAATAGAAAGTATATTTTTGAAATATTAATCGTTCCTTTAAATTAATTCAAACATTACATCAACTTATTAGAAAGTATAATATCCTTTTTATATTTTATAACTAAATATTTTCTTGCTTTAGCTTGAGTTTGAGATTATGTTTCCTGTTAAGTATTTTTCCTTTACATGCTGAAAATTGAGAAAGCTTCTGATGAGCACACACACACACACACACACATACACACACACTCGTTTTACAAACATATAAGATGGAAGTTATCTTAGAGCTTAAAAATAAAAAACGAAACTGATAGCTTGTATATCACAGTAAATAATAGACGCAAAGACGGTATTCTTCCCAAAATATGTCTCGTATTCTTGGATGCATTTCAAATACATCATGCTATATTTGCATTTTCTTTCTCTGTGTGGTCGTTATTTTTTACTTCTTTGCTTGGAGCTTGTTTGAACACTATCATCTCCAATCATGAAGCTAAGGTCGAAATGCATTTCAAATGCCACACGTTGTAAACAATTTTTGGTTTCCCAGATCTTTAGAAGGTATACATTCTAATCCATTTTTCAAAAGCAGAGTTCTTTTATGTAACAGGATGTATTTGAAATGACGAGATACTTTTAGGAGAAATAAAAGCGAAAGGCAATGCGTATTACTACTCAGACTTTCTGGTCTGCATTGATTTCTATTTATAACAAGAATATATTTTTGTGGAAACATGATAAAATATGTAAGACTGAAATAATTGCTATTTAAAACGTTATTCAATCTATATAAAGTTTCGTTTTGAAATAAATTTTTTTAATACTTTAGAGGAATTGAAACGAAAAAATATCTATAAACAATGTTATTTTTACCTACAGATTGATGCAAAATACCCATTTACATATTAAGAAATAAAATTATGAGGAAAATCAAATGTATAACTTTAAAACACTTATAAGACCGCACTTTTGACTTTAACCTTTTTTTTTTTCTTTTTCATTTACAATTTGGCTAAATTTTTGGCGTGAATTTAAAGTAAGCGTGCCTTACAATTTCAATTTACTGCTCTAAATAACGTAGCACATATCATTCTCTCTTGCACTATTTCTAAAATAATCATTTATTTTTAGAAATAAAAAAATAACCAGACATTTTTATATTTTCAAATTAATCAAACAAATTTAAAATCAAATATTCTGCTTCAAAATTTGGATTTTTTCATAATTTATTTCTTTTATGCAACTTTAAGCAAATAAATGTGCTTCTACCGTAGTTAATTTAAAACAGTTTGGAGTTGTATCATGATTACAAAATGGGGTGGAAAGAATTAGTTTCCGCCAAAAATTTATCTTTGAGATAATTAGTAATATCTTTAACAGATTTAAAACTACGATACTGTAATTTTATTTAAATGATATTTCAATAATTTTATTTTAACCAAAAAGTTTCATTTTTTAAAAAAAATTAGTATAATTTTTTTTTCTAAAAACAATTTTAAGTTTATATACTATAACATTTGAAAATTACTGTTAAAGTATTCTTTATATATATATACATTTAAACTTACGTTCAAGAAAGTAATAAACGAATGTTAATTGTTTTTTAAAACTAAAATAATCCGACTACCGACGTATCCGACAACCCTAAAATTGTGAATTTTGCCAAAAATTGACAAAATATTTTTCTGATTTTGTTTTATAGGCCATCTTATTAGCTTCATAAAAATACCAAGTTTATTATTTTCCGTTCCTAAAACAAAATCTACAAGTGATTTAGTAAAAGCAGATGTCATTACTTTAAGCAAGATGTCATACTTTAAAAACTCTTATCCTGAAGGTCATTTCAAAAGTGAGTAATATAGCAACACATCGGAATTGAAAAATCGAAAATTTGTTTATAAACTTTTGGCACAGAATGGGCCGCGTTTATGTTATTTTTTGTAAAGTTATACCAATTTTTTGCCGTTTTAGTAATAATAATTTATTTTTCTCTTCTTAATTTTAGCAAATTTTTCTTAAAATGTACTAAACAATTCTAAAAATAACAACAAAAATCCCCATATCACCATTTTTTCAAAAAAAAAAAAAAAATTGCCGCAAGTAGTCGAATACCTTAAGTTACTTTGTATAAATGATGTCATAGCGTTATTTTATTTATTTATTCAAATTTCGCAAGTCAAATTTTTGCGCGCTTTTAAATTAATGACTTTCTTTCTGATAACGAATAAGAAAAAAATTAAATCAATAAAATAATTATTACATAACAAATAAGATGTCCGGTGTTTTGATTTGAGTGAAATTGTGTTTAAAGTACGGCTATGTATTTGAATAACTTATTTTTTGAAATTCATATTTGATTTATTTACTTGCTTAATTTACTTTTTTTTAAACTTAAGTATATATGATATAGAAATAGAAAGTTTTGAATGTAAAATTATGGTTTAGTTTCCCAAATACTCGTAATTTCTAGCATTATTATTATGTTTCCTTACCAGAGAAAACTGTATGGTAAACAATTTTTTTAGAATAATATCCGTAAAATAATATGAGTAATATTTACTTGTTTTTTTTTTAAAAAATTAGATCAAGATACTTTGAATCGATGCATTTACATTAGAATCATTTTTCAGATTTCCATTCCACACATCAGTTACAAGATACATTTTTAAAAAAAGGAATAAAAATGTGAAATATATTTTTACGTGAAAAAAGTGAGCTGTATGCTTCTCAGTATAGAGAGAGAAACATAAAAATTGATATTTTTTTCTTCCAAAAAAAGGTGTGATGCTCAAATAAGCTGAGTTGGAGTTATCTTCAAGTAACATCAAAGGGGGAGGCTCTTGAATGAGCAAATTCAAATACACGGATATCTATCCATATCACGTGATGTGCTGTGAAAAAAGTTTATTTTTCTTTTGATCCTCTGGAGACACGCTAATGTATCATCGACTTATGCAATGATAGAGCAGTCAAAGGTACCTTATGCTTGAATGATGAAAGGAATCTTGAGTTTTCAATGTGGATTCACTAGTTTTCTGGAGTTGTCTTCTATGTGTATCATTACTGATAGTTATAAAAAATTATTTTTGTTTTCTTTGCATCAAGAAATCATTTCATCATTTGGTTTAAATATGTTATTATTGATCAGTTTCTTCAATAATCATTCTCTATTTCTCTCTCTCTCTTCCTCTAACCCTTATATATAAGTATAATATTGTATGTATCTTCGCTAGAGTTTTATCCATTCTTTTGATGTAGTCGTGACGAGAGAAAAACGGGGTAGAAAAAAAAGGGGCATATTTCAGATATAAGAGAATGGCTATTAGGTAGCCTTTTGCTACTAGTACAGATCCATAAAAAGAGACAAAATAATCCCTACATGCTCTCATATAGAGAAATAAAACGAAACACGTGACCGGAATTGGGTATTATAGTCAAAAAAGAAGTAAAGGAAAATAGGAGTTATTTTAATGAACTATGTAAGCGTAGTTTTATGGAAAAATTTGGCACCAGCCAGTCGATGGGAAAATGCATGAGTAAGCTAATTAGTTAATACTTTTTCTATAAATAGGAAATAAATCCAAACGGAGTTTAATCCTTGTAACGTGAATAATGAAATGAGACTGGTGTTTTGAAGCGATATTCTTAATTAAGATATTCAGAAAAAAATGTGTATGTTTAGAATTTGAACTAATATTAAGTTGGGTTACTGATATTTATATTGTATGGATTATTATTGTTTTTGAATTAGAGTTTTTTTTTTTATGCTATTCAAAAACAATTTGAGACCACTGTCCTAAAACGTGGAAAGTGAGTGAATATTAAAGTCGCACTGCTCAGCTACACGAGGGCTTTTGGCGACGGTCCGCGTATTTTTGAACCACGGTCAAGTGACGCGGACGACACCTGAGCTGGCACCCCCTCTCCTAACTACCACACCACACTAACGGGAGGGTGTTTGAGCTCTCGACAGATTTAACGTGCATCACTCCCCTACACGGCGGGTCTTCAGTGGTACTGGGATCGAACTCATGACACTCTAGCCATGATCCAACGCCTAGACCACTTGTCTACCACGGCCACCCCAGAACGTGGAAACCCTTCTTCTAAAACATACGAAATAGTACATATAAATCATACATCCGTGAACATGGTAGAAAATGTCTTCACATCCATTTCTTTTGCTGCAGACAAGCTTAACTAAACATATATTCATTTTTAAAATCAGCGATTAGCCTTTCTTTGGCAGTTTGATTTGAGCAATTATGTCACTTTAAACAATTTGGGAATTCTTTTGAGTACTTCAGAAATGCAAAAGGCATTTTCTCAAGCAAAATTTATTTCATTTTCTTTTATTTTGTTTTCATAACGAATAACGTGTTTCAATTTTTAAGTATTAAGAATGAATAACAGTTCTCCGTTGTGTGGAAAATGTGTTTCATCTGGCCGGGTACCATTACTGCATTATTTTTATATATAAGTTTGAAACTAATGAGTTTAATATTAGACAGTTACTGTAAGACTTAGATAGAGCATCACTCTTAACACTCCTTAAATAATTCTAATGGTGTTATATTTAATCTTCATTAATCAAATGTTTATTAAAAATGTTATACAGTGAAATACGTTCAACACGAAAACGCTTACATTGAAATATCGGTTAACACGAAATAAAATAACGGTCCCGACAAACTACTGAGTATTTTCATACATTTTTCTTTTAACACAAAACGAAAATCGCTTAACACGAAAAGAGTTTCCTTCTCGGGATGAACAAAATACGTAAAACACCAGACAATTAATGAAATATATTTGAGAGGGCTTTAATATTATTTGACTGTTCTATACTGTATCATCGGAAGAATTCGTTGCAGTAATGATAATAAGTTGTGTACAGCCCCAAGTATAACAGAAAAAAAACATTGTAGAGTTTGTTTAAAGCACAAAAAATATGATTGATGCAGATTTTTGAGACGAAAATGAAATAAATAATGCGGTTTTTGTTGCCACGTCATTCGAAAAGAGGAACATCATGAAAAGTATGCGCAGTTATTTAAACGCGCATTACAATGGTGAAATGAATAAGAATTGACGACACCAAATAATTTGTTGATAACTTGAAGCTAAAAAAGACAATGCAAAGAAAAATGTCAGAAAATCTTCCAAAAACTAAGAAATGCTTTGTTTTTCAAAGAACTTGGAAATGTTTTTATTAAATTTCATTAAGTTCTTGTGAATGTTTTTATTTTATTGATTTTTATTAAATACATGCATAAACACACATCTTTGTAAATGAAACGTGATGAAAAAAACTTAATGAAATAAATGTAATGAAATAAACTTAATTTTGTTGATTTTTTTTCGTACGCACGTAAAAAAAATTTCTGTCCAGTTTCATATTAAACGTTATTTTCTGTATTAAATTTTTTAATAATATTATAGTAAATGAGACTAGTAAAGTGAAATTTTTTCGGATACAAAATAAAAAAAGCTCATTTTATGAAATCCGAATCAATTACCATTTTTTCAAAGTATTACATAATAAATCTATTTTATATATTTGTAACCCTTTGCTAGGCTCGCGTTAAGAAGTTCCATCCTTAGGCGCATGGCATCTCTCAGAGGAATCACCTCATATTTAGGTTTGGAGAAGATTTAAGGATTTTATTGGTGAAATTTCACATTAAAGGGTATTGTTATATCAAAAATATTGACATAAACTACAGTGTTTCTTATTTAAACTCTTAATTTTTGAATAATCTACAGATTTATCTTCCTATCAAAATAATGAATTGTTTCTGAAGTAATAAATAATCAACAGAAATGCCTATCCATCTGTAGCACTCGAGAATTCAAGGGCCATTAAGGACTAAATGATACAAAGCAAAGACGCTATGATGTTTTGAAATAGATAGAGGGAAAATCAAGAAATGTTGCCTTAAAAAGTAAAAAAAAGTAGCTTCATGCATGAGTTCGTGCATTGAAAAATTAAAAAAAAGATATAGGAAAATCAAAATCTTCTTTGGTAACCATCTCAATAAACAAAAAGCTAATTATGTCTATATAGAATAATAAATAAATTTAATGTAAAAAGCAATTTTAGTAAATTATTTTCACAAGCTTGACTGCATTAGGTACATACGTATGTTACACACGTCGTAATATTATATTTAAAACATAATCAGAAATTTCAATTTAAACAACAACAAAAAAACATCATTTAGATAAAAAAAAGTGGTTAGTTATCACATGTCATTACTACCTATCTGCATTTTAAGATCATTTCTTACAGACTTCATAAATCATCTTACAATGTTCAATACACATGCATTTTTTGCATTTTACACAACAAAATTTTAACAGTATTTTTTCTTGATCTCCTGACAAGAGGAACAGTACTTCCTCTTCTCAGTTCTTGGTGTTGTTTAGCTTGGTTTTTAGTCTTGAAAATTGCATTGTACATCAGATATTTCTTCAATCCTTAGTCGTAATGAATGTGGCAATTGAATGTCACTCTCTGACAGTTTTCGTGGGGCATCTCTGATGCATCTAGATTCCGAGCAGGAAAAACCATCTTATAGAAATTGTAAGATATTTGTTTCGAATTATTTAGTATGAAACTGAAAACTTCATTGAATGTTACAGAAAAACATGAAGATTAATGAAATGTTGGAAAGATTAAAAATTACATCTTTGGGCGCACTGAATCTATCGAATTTAAAAACTCTTTCCGACCGAAATGTGAAGCTATTGACCGCATTATTGGCCCTCAACCCTAGTGTAAGTGATAAAAGATAGATGGAACAAGGAGCGCGTTTCTGTGCTCACCTTGTGTGGACGCAACACCAAAATTATTTTAATTGTGCATCTGACAGATTCGCGCGCCTAACGGAGAGTTAAAACTGTCAGTAGTTAGATTTGTTTCTAAAAAGTCGTTTTATATAACTGCTTCTCTAACTGTAGTTTTACAAGCATGGAATAAAACGTAAATGATTATATGAGTATTATAAGTGCGTGTGAATGATACTAATTAAAAATCTTTTGAGACCTTTTAATTTTACTTAACATTCTTCACAATCGATATTAGATCTCTAGTTATTTGATAACTGAAGAAAAGGAAAAGAGTAGGATATCTCTTTTCTTTAGAATTAACCTATATCTACAACAATAGAAATTTTCTTATAAGTATTTGTTTTTCTATCAATCCGAATCTTTTTTTATTTACTAAGAAACTATGTATTTATTTATCAATTTTTACAAATGTTCTTGGAGGCTAGAAAAATCAAGCCTCAAAAAGTAGTATAATTGTTAGAATAGCTTTTCAGATATTTCTACTTCAAGGCTAAGCCATCCATCAGGCTCCAAAAAGAGAGGTTCAATTGGGTATATTTCCTTCCTTGTAACACTTGCCTCTCTCCAACTATTTTATTTTGTTTTATTCTACATCTCACACTGTTTGTCAACCAACAATTGGAAGCAATTTGTCCCCAAAGAGCGGGAATTTTCTATAAGGAATGGAGAAACATAGGATTTTCAAAGATATAAGACAGCAGACAAATGTAATAAAAAAAACAATGAATTGTGTACTTTGAAGTTTCAAAATTAGTCTGTTTCTTTCCCGTGAACAGATTGTGATAGGAAAAGAAGGATAAGAACGGATAAATCTTGAATCCCTTTAGCTAAAAAAGAAAAATCATTGAGAGAGAGAGAGAAATTTCTTTAAATATAAAAGAAAGCCGAGAGGAATTTTCGAACACGTATTTGTCTAAAAAAAGGAGTAGCTGGGCATTGAAAATAATTTCGAAAATTTCCACGATAAATTGAAAAACTAATCTACAAAGTAAAAGTAAAATTTAAACAAAAAAAACGTATGTGAGGAAAAAATATATAAATCGCTCATTTTTAGTACAGTATCCGTATGAAAAGAAGACAAATTTTCGTGTAATTTCTAAATCTTCCATAAGAATCCTACTAAAAAAATAACAGTCTAAATTTTATTTGTACTTCAGCCTTGCAATTTAATGCAGAAAAAATATAAAACATTTTATCTCATTTATCTCACGAACGAGAACATGCAACTATCACTTAAGCAGAACATACAAGTGGCTTCCAATAAAGGTCCCATCCATGTTCATTTGGGGAAAGATCTGGGGAGAAATTTGGCCAGTAAAACATCCGCATATCTTTCAAATCCTTTGTCGACTGATGCACGCATTTTGGGTTAAGGCGTTGTTCTTCTTTTAAAGATAATCGGGCATACCCTGATCATAGAGAATGTCAACGGTTGCAGCTCCTCATCTGCGAGTCATTGGGCGACCACAGTCCCTGAATACGAGCCAGAAGTAACATAGCATCTTATGCAACGGGGACTCAAAGCATAATGCAAAATTGTCAATGGAAGGGGTGTTCCGAAGATGCGATTGGCTTGGATCTGTCGTCACCAGTACCACATTCGTTCACAGCAACTACCATTGAACCAAAGTGTAACTCTATTGAGAACCCACGTCTGTGTCATTATGTCGTTCGCTTCGCTTTGAATACATTCAATTTCAATTTTTAAGTAATCAACATAAACAAAAAAATTACACACACACACACACAGAAAAGTACTAAGTTACTTATAAGCATAAGATCACACTAAAAAATGGCAAATAGGAATAATTTTGAGCTTGATAATAAATAAAATCTGCATGTTTAATACAGCAAAAATGCAGATTTTTGTTAAAAAATAAGTTTCGTTAATTTGTAGCTGACATACCTTTTCTGACAAGTTCCATTATTAATAGATTTTGATAGAAAAAATTTAACGACCAGACAAAAAATAATTACAGAATCGGAAAGATCATTTCTTTCGCCACAATACAGTTTAATTTTTTTTGCAAAATAATAATATTTTATATTTTTTAAGATTTTTTTATGAAAATTACTTCGAAATCGTTGCGTATGAATATATTTTTGTGTTATGTAAACGATATTCTATACTAAATAACTTCAAGCCTTTTTCTTTTAGAACCAGTCATTTAAAAAATAAAATGCCCAAAACTTTTTTTTAAAGATTTTTCCAAAAATTGTCAAAACTTTTAACATAACATTGAATAACTTCGTAGTTTATTAAGATTATCATACGAAACTTTTGTTGCGTTTGTAGAATAATGTTGTCAAACTTCTGCGCAAAGATTGAAAAAATTGCTTAAAAATTACGGAATTTAAAAAAAAATTGTGATTTTCGTAAAATGTTATTGCTAGAAATAATCTAAACTGTGTTTTTTGTACATTTTTTTTTATTTAAAAGTCCTTCGTTTTTGAAATTAATGTGTGAAGTTTGAAAGCATTAACTTAAAAATTAAGCCCTAAAAAATAAAAACCTTAGTAAAAAATACGCGATTTTACAGTTTGCCAAGCCTTGGTGTCGAAAAATGGTTTCGTACCAAATAGCTTTCAACTGTTTCACCTGAAACTTTACATCTAACTCAAGGGTTACACTAAAAAGTTCTGACATAAACATGCGAAAATTAGCAAATTTGGCGAGTAAAAAAAATGAGAGTGAAAAAGTTATTTTTGCTTCAATTTTCCTCATTTTCTCTTTATATAATTTTCAAAATTAAATCATTTTTTATGTCAGATTAAGATGAAAGAATGTATTCAATACATTTCTGAGATTCATTTAAAATATTTATCTGTATCAAATCAGTGATTTAAAAAATAAAAAGCCAAAAACTTTTTGAACAAATTTTAATAAAACACTCAAAATACTTAAATCAATCGTTTAATGATTTCTTCTTTAAAAAAGATAATTGCATGAAACTTTATTCCCATGTGTCGAACATTTCAAAATATCCTCACAATTTTACTTCAAAATTTAAAATAGTAGTGAAATTTTGTAATTTGAAAAATTTCTACTTTTCTGTCTTTTTTCAACATACAACTATTTTTAAAAAGGCTACATTTTCGTTTCCGAGGACTAAAAAACTGCAACTAAAGAACTGGAAAGTGGGTGAGTGATTTATAAATTCTCACTGTTCACCTACTCGAGAGTTTTTGGCGACAGACTTCGAAATTTTAAGCCACGTTCAAGTGATGAGGACGACACCTGAGCCCCCCCCCTTTCACCCATCTCTCCTAATTACCACACCACACCAACTTAAGAACAAATTTCCCGAAAAAGGGAGTTTTTATGACATAGTTAAAGAAATCACTTACATCTCGCTTATAAAAAAACACACATAAGTGCTATCGTCCTAAGGGAAACAGGAAATTCACATGGGGATGAAGTTATTCACTCGGTAAAAGCCCGTGCAACCCCTGGGTAAGCGGAGAGGAAATAAACAAAGAAGTCAAAGAAACTTCAAAAAATAATACTGGAAGTGCTGATTTTGTCAAGAGAAGGGAAAATGTTAAACGAGAAAGCCATGATACGCACTCACGGGCCATGCACTCACATCGTACGTGTCAGACCCACACAGAAGTGCTGGCGTCAGAAATAAAGGAGAAAATTAACATGGGATTAAGTTATACCCTCTGTAAAACGCCCGTGCAAAGTCGGGCCGGGTCAGCTAGTCTAATATATAAAATTCTCCTGTCACAGTGTTTGTAACCAAACTCCTCCGAAACGGCTAGACCGATTCTTATGAAATTTTGTGCGTATATTCAGTAGGTCTAACAGGACGTAAACTATTTTTCATTCCGATATTGCAATTAGTTAAAAATATATTAATTAAAAATCTTAAGACGCGCAATTGTTTTACGCTGTGTGTTGTTTATTTCGCTTGGCGTCGAAAATCGGTTTCGGCCAGATGTGACTTTTCTCTGTTCCACCGTCCAAATCACCCTGCCCATAAGTTACACTAGCAAAAGGGGTGTCTATAACAAATCAAAAATCACCAAATTTGGCGAGTGAAAAGTTTATTATTTTATTTTTTGTGCATATATTAACTTCAAAAATTCATATATTGCATCCGTTTATAAAACAAAAATATCAAAAATATTTGCTAAAAACTTAATCGCCTTTACTTCGTTATTATTATTTCAAATAAATGACACGAGATCAGTTACTGCCAAGTTGCTCAAGTTAGTTCTCACGTTCAGTTAATTAAATGATCTCATATAAATCAAAAGGTGTCCCGTGCTCCCGCCAACAACTATTTTGTTACCTGTATAAACCATTTCTGAATATTTTCAGACATTTAAGAGTTCTTATTTCTTATTTATTAGTTTATTTATTATTAAACGACAGGAAATAAAACTGTAATGCTGAGTGCGCGCTAATTTTTCGGGAATCATTTTCAATTAAAAGATAAATATATACGTATTTTATAATTGTGAAAGGTATAGGTAAAATAATAAAAGAACAGATACATTATCAGTATACTGTTTCTAGCATTAAGTACTTCAATTTGACCTATTTGTGTGTTTTGTACAATGAACAATGCCAGCCGGACGCAAAGGGTTTGATTTGGGCCGTCGAACGACTAAATCTAAAGCCATGCGAAATCGAAGAACTCAAAAAACAGGCGAACAAATATAACAGGATAATGAAGATATGAATGTGAACATGGTGCAGTAGCATGAATTGCAATCACAAGAGGCACGAGCTTAACAAAATCAACAAAGACGATTAAAACAAAGACAAGCGCGTCGATTCGTATTTGACCCACGCAGAGCAAATGACCAGCAACGCCAACAACTAATTCGAACATTTACATCGATTCATTTTGTCGTCTAGCATTCGAGTATGAGCCCGATGTTAAATATTACGTTCATTCGAATGTGGAAATTGGTGCTATGGACAAGGAATGTCCGCATCGTAATGCGCTTAAATTTTAAAAAATTAGCCAGCCGGGATGTGTTGAGCCGTCAGTAAAAGTGCAACTACCAGAACTTGAAACACAACCTGAACCATTGTCACGTCAATCCACGTTCAACGTGCACTAATGAGATCAACGCTTGCTTGAAATCTTCGCCAATGTGGCGTAATGTTGAAAAAAAAAACAGGTGAAAGTAAATATGCGCGTTCAAATCCTTCAAGATCCATCCGCTGAAACATTCTCAAAAGAAATGTCAGATATCGGCGATGGAAATGTAGCTGTACAGGAAAACACTGGATGCATAAAATTACTGACCGATTTCTGCACAATCATTAACTCGCAAAATGCTCTCATTGAGCAGATATTTCCCGATATACACACACATAATACTTGAATCATAAATGGCTGGCAGAAGAGCAATTTTGGCATAAAAAAATTTGGACGTCAAAGCTTTGAATTTCAAGATACAACAAATGATTCCAGGGGACTTGAAGTCACACAAATCTATCGATAGTGTTTGCGATACCAACGAAGCTGTAAATTATCCAGCAGAGTTTTTGAACTCATTGGATTTGCCAGGCATGCCACCATACCATTTACAACTGAACGTTGGATCTCCAGTTGTTTTGCTTCGTAATTTGAACCCGCCACGGCCGTGCAATGGCACGCGATTATTCATTAAAAAATTGATGAAAAACGTTGTCGAGGCAAGCATTTTGAAGGGAAAGATCCGAGGAGAAGTTGTATTACTATCACGAATCCCTATAATTCCCACAAATGTGCCAATTGAATTCAAACGGATTCAATTTCGAATTAGATTGGCATTCACCAATGATAATCAATAAGTCTCAATGCCAAACGATGTCTGTTTGTGGCTTAGATATGGGCACACCGTGTTTTTCACATGGACCATTATACGTGGCATGTTCTCGAGTGGGTAAACCATCTAGTTTGTTTGTGTTGGTTAAAGATGGACTCACTAAAAATGTCGTACACTCCATTGCACTAAGAGACTGATAATGTTATTTTTTAATTGTCATAATTTGTGATAGAGATGTAATTTGAAATTTATTAGTTAAAATAATAAAAGTGTGCAAAGAATTCAAAAAATTAATGTTTGGCGTTTTGTTACTTTTATAGATCGTCATCGTTCACAGAGCTCCATTCCTCTTTCAGTCACATACCACATCCCCACACACTTACAATGAGTTAATTTTCATTTGAATACCAAAATATTCTCTAGAAATAATGTACATGGCAAAACAACGTTTGTCGGGTCACAGCTAATATATATATCTAATATAATAAAATTCTCGTGTCACAGTGTTTGTAGCCAAACTCCTCCGAAACGACTAAACCAAATCATATGAAATTTTATACGTATTTTCAGTAGGTCTGAGAATAAGATGTAAACTATTTTTACATTTCGATATTGCAATTAATTCAGAAGATATTAATTAAAAACCTAAAAAAGTTAAAATTCTATAAAAAAATTTCTAGTCTGATAACGCTCTCATAATTTACTTGTTTACGAGATAAAATTGGATTTATTTTATTTTAAATATTTATATATACATAATATATCTCTAGAATACAAATAACTTAACGAATATATACTTTTTTCTCTATTATACATAATCACGACATATGTATTAATTTTCTATAATACTAAATTTTACATATCTAAAGATAAATAACATGCAATTGAATTTAATTACAGAGTATGTAGAGAGCTTTTTATATTTGTCCCCTATTTAATTTCACGGATGACCCTCCAATTTATTAAGCAGGAGAATTGTTTTGCTCATTTCTTCTGAGGCTGCTTGAGGGAAAGGGGGGGGGGTCAGAGACTAAAACATCAAGAACCAAATTAACTGATTGAATTTTTCCCAAGCAACTGCTCAAAGCAGACAGAAAACTATCCATCAGTCTTGTAAAAAGAGGGGTGCGTGAGTTCAGATTCGATAGTACCTCTCTTTCCCGATATACACGAGTATTGCCCCCCCCCCCACCGTCTCTTGGTTTTTGTCCAGGCAATCGGATGCTTTTTCTTCCGGCAAAAAAAAAAACTCTGCGAGAAATCGAGAAATTGCAGATTTTCAAAGATGGGCGAGCACAGCAGCTATTCACTATAAAAGAAAATGGAATTTGTTCTGAAGTTTCACAACTGTTCTTGGGTGTCGTTTTCATAAAAGAGGGAGGAGAAAGAAAGAAAAATAAAGAATACACAGAAAGTTCAAAGGCCAAGAGATAGAGCACGTAAGAAGTTTCAAAAGTAATTTGTCTGTTTAAGTTTTAAAAAAGTTAAGAATATATGAAGTATATATTTTTGTCGGATAGTATTTTTAAAGTGGGGATACGTTATAAAAGTCCATATGTGTGTTGAAATGTTTTGTAAAGATAAAGAGTTCAAAACTTTTATGTTATACAGATAGTTAAATCCTTTGTGGTTAACTTAAATAACAAAGATAGCAATTTTTATTTTTATTTTATTTTCTAAATACACACACTAAAGTTATATTTTTTCTAATTGGTTAATTTTTCCTCAGTACGTGAAAAAATGGGTTTTTTTCAACTTTTTAATTTTTCAAACCTTTATGCATAAAGAACAGATAATTTCTAAAGTTATACAATTTATATTAGTAATTCCCAAAGTGGTCCATATAGACCCCCAACAGTCTATGACCACTTGCAAGGGGTCCAAGTCAGCAAAAAATAATTTGGATGTCCATGAGGTATAAGGACTCTCAGTGGCTCTCATTAAACTAAATCGTAACTTTAATTTTAAAAGAAAATTTAATCAAGTGGAAACCAAATTTTACCTATTTAACAGCTTTATTTACTAAATTTAGTGAGGTCAATTTGCACTTACAAGCAGACCGCATACATTTTATTAAAACAAGAACCATTTCAGAGTTTCTCTCCATAGTTCAGCTAAAATAATAAATTCCTGAAGGTCCCACATTTTCTCATTTCTCAGGACGTTTTACCCTACGTTCAATATTTAAATGCCTTTCATTCAGATTTTGAAACTAGGTTTAAGAATGCTTTGTTTTAGGGTAAAAATACAATAGGCAATGAATTCATATAGCCACATTGGGGGAAAAAATGTCACATTACAATAGAAACTGATCGTAATAAGCACTAACGAAAATCTTAAAAATTTAGAAACGGATGTCATCAATTTTGGCTTTAAAAAGTCAAATCTGTTATTTGTCCCGAATTATAGAATATCGTAAGAAAGTTTTCAATTGCTTTTCCTAGTGTGAAGGAGTTTCAGCGCGGTTGCTAATCTCCAAAACAAAAAAAGGAAGAAACGGGAGGGGAAAAAAACTGGACTCTACAAACAGGAGAGATTTAAGGTTAAACCTGACAAGATTGATACCAAATGTTTAAAATGTGAAATTGTATAGCACCAGATTTATCCCTCCCATTAAAATCATTTATTTATTGTTTAATTATTTTATTTAACAGTTTTATTTATTAACTTTTAATTTTATTAATTAAAATGTGCTTTTTAAATTTTAAACACTATACTTCATTACAGTTAGAAATTTAATTCTTTTAAAGCAGGAGTAGTACCAGCTGTCAAAAAGACCTTTAAGTTGATAAATTTGCAAAAATTCAATATTAATTAAGCAAGGGTCTATCCCAAACCGAAAAACATGATAAGGGTCTGTGAGAAAAAAGTTTCGGAACCTCCGATTTATATGTATAAATATGAGCATTATATGAGTGTATAAGGTCACACTATACAGCAACCAGAGGTTTATCGGTGGGGATCTCGTAAAGTTTAACCCTTTATCAAGCGACGATACTTATATAAGTACCACTCACTTTAAAATTACATAGAATAACAATTTTTACGGATACTTTGCAGGAATATTCTTTTAAATCCACTTCTCAAAGACATATGGCAGCACGTCTCTATGATGAGTATTTTAGCGGAGAAGGCGAATAGTTTTATAACAGAAAAGTTGCGTTTTCAGCTGACATTTTAATCGGATTGCGAAGATTGTCATTTTTGTTCCAAAAAAGTAGTTAATGTCAAAAGGTAAGTGTATTAATTTTTTGCATGTTCAAAACGATCTTAGAAAACGATTTGACTATTTACTTTAAGTGAGCAGTGTATATAATTAATTTTACAGTTGAACATCATTAATTAGCTCTAACGGATTAAATTTCGCAAAATTAAGTATTTTGTTTATGCATATCCCTTAATTTTCAATGCATGATTGAAAAAGATTGCAATAAATCATAATGCGGTAGATAAAGGGTTAACCATAGTCAAGTGTCGAGAGTGACACCCGAGTGGCACTCCTTCCCCGAACTTATACACCACACTATTGGGAGGACAATGTACCTCAATACATTAAACGTGTACTTGTATCAGTCCTCCTATTCGGCTTTTCTTCAGTGGCGTGAGTGAGTGAATATTAACGTCGCACTGTTAAGCTATATACACGAAGGCTTTTGGCGACGGTCCTCGTAATTTTGAACCATGGTCAAGTGACGAGGACGACACCTGAGCTGGCACCTCCTCTCCTAACTACCACACACACCAACGGGAGGACGTTTGAGCTCCTGACAGATTTAACGTGCATTGTGCCCCTACACGGTGGGTCTTTAGTGATACTGGGCTCGAACTCATGACATGCCTGCCATGATTCAATACCTTGACCACTTGGCTACCGTGGACACTTCCTTCAGTGGCAGTAGGCCACGTATTCGGGGTAGGCTTGCCAGTTGTTCCCGAGCATAACAAATGAATAGAAAAACAAGTGGAAGCAAGATAACGAAATTAAATTAAAGGATGTAAAAACCAGTGCTTCTCAAATGCTCCCTGTTTGCGGACCAATTTCCAATCATAATTTTCCCCAAACCTATGGAATCATTGGTAATTACTAAAATTGTTCTTAACTTGATATTGTTAAATAAATTATGAAATACATAGTGCAGTTTTGATACATTTATAAGTATATTACATTAGTGTGCATAAGTATTTTATTTTTTATTTTGTAAAAATGCATTTTGTTTAGCTGCTTTTCAGTAAATTTTTATTCTTTTAAAAATGTTATCTCTTTCGACTTTTCGATATGATCGTGCCCCCTCCCCTCGTAGGATTGTCACGTCCCCCCCCTAAGTGGATGCGCCTCATAGTTTGAGAAGCTCTTGTCTGAAGTAATATCTATGTACGAATGAGTGAGTGAATATTAACGCCGCACTTTTCAGCCGCACGAGTGCTTTTGGCGATTGACCTCGTAATTTTGAACCATGGTCAACTGACGAGGACGACACCTGATCTGGCACCCTCTTTCCTAACCACCACACCAACGGTAGGACGTTTGAGCTCTCGACAGATTTAACGTGCATTTTCCCCACGGCGGGTCTTTAGTGGTACTGGGCTTGAACTCGTGACATGCCAGCCACGATCCGATACCTTGACCCCTCGGCAACCACGCCACATCTATGTACAAAAAAATATGTCAGAGGTAGCTATTATTAGTTTTCAAAAAAATTATCAATCTCTTATTTCAAATCATAACGTTGAATGAGATTTTTTCTAAAAGTATTGTACAGTGAGTGAGTGAGTGAATATTAACGTCGCACTATTTAGCTACTTGAGGGCTTTCAGAGACGGACACTGACATGTGGTTTAGCAATGAGAAACCGTACTTAGTATTTTTTTCTAAATTTTGCCGATAGCACCCATGCCCTCAAAGGTCTATTATATGCCGCATAATCATGTGACATGGCCGCTATCGATTTTCTTCATGAAAATCCACCGACTTGGTCCAAGGTCGGACCCGCAATCTTGGGCGTACACGGTCAGTGACAAACCAACTACGCCACCCTAATTGGTGAAAAAGTTGCTAACATTTTGGTTCATATTGGTGATGACAACTAAGGGATTGCGAGAAAGTAAAAGCATTAATTGTGAAAAAGTACGAACCCTGTCATTTTTCTTGCTTAGAGAATTTTAAGAAAATTAAACGGCTCTCAGGGTTCGTTTTCTTAGCCTTACAAGTTATATAAACTCTACTTGCGTATTATCACAACGGTATTGGCAACATTAAATGAAAAGAAGTCCATGGTTGCCAATTCAGACCATGAGGGATCAGGGATCATATGAAACAATACTAGTTTTAGTGCATGAATATGAATACAATAACGTGCATCTCATAAATAAAAAAACTATGCATGTTTATTTGGAACAAAACTTTTTCTCTGATATTTGAAAATAGTTCCAAATATTTTCCTTAACTATCCAGATTTTAATCGTAGAAATGAACAAACATATTTCCATAAATATGAAGAAAATAAAATTCTAGGGAATTATTCGTTTTTTTTTTCCTTTTCTTTTTCAAGTGTTTTTTTATTGCATTCAAATCTAGTCTAAGTTTGTGAGAAAAAATAAAACATTTAAGAGCATTAACACATTGTGTTCAAGAATCAATCTGAATGTTAGAGGTAGCCTAATAAGAAAATTAAGCACAATTTATGGTACTTACGTATCATTGTAACAGTTTTGGCGACATTATATGAAAAGATGCACATGGTTGCCAATGAAAATGGTTGCCAATTCAGCGCGTGCGACACATGCAAAATAGTTCTTCACCAACTTGGCGAGTTACCTTGAACGTTGGCATTGTTGTGATATTACGTAAGTACCAAATTTACAATCAGTTTCTTTTATAAAACAGACTATTTAAGTGGAAATATCTCGCATTAACACAGCTTTAATTGTCAGTGAGCAGAACAAAGTGAATACATTAAATGCAAAGTGAAAAACAATCAAATTACCAAAAACATGAAACCGCTAATTTAGTGACATATTCTAATTTTACATCGGTAAACGCCACGGCTTTTCTCCCCATATATCTGCAAGTTTTCCACGCTAGAAAGGTAACATTACAATATGATAAAGTTAGATTAGTTGCCAAATTCTTAATCGGCGCGATTTCAAAATCATGCCAAAAATGAGTAGCGTACCGATATTCCATTAGGGATCTTACGTATTAGCGTCACCACCCCCAAATTGGCACCCTGCGAATCTCAGCATTTTTCTCCAAAATCCTACTGATTGGTTTTTCCCATGTGAAACACGTTAGAACCTGTTTTTTTCATGTGATATCATGGCGCGATTCATTTGGCGTAAATTTTGTTGCGTAGGCGCTAATACGTAAGTACGGTAAAGATGCAAATGTTGACATTTTGTTGTGTCACAATGCACATGCAATCTATCTACAATCATAAAGGTACGGTTAAATTGTCGAATCGGACACTTATTCCGCCAAGTGTTTTCTCGCCAAATCTAACAACGCTTTTGATTTTTTTATCATTGAGGATCGTGTTGTAGTAGGGTTGCTACTCAAAAACACAACACGCAAAAACGCGCCAAATTAGTGACTTTTCATAATTTGGTGGTCCAGTGGCCGATTCGACAATTTCAATCCAACATGGAATGAAAAGTTTAATAAGCCAACTTTGAGATAAATCTATACCGTTAGTTTTACCAAAAAATATGCTCAACTTACCAAAAACTTGCATTGAAAAAACCTTTATTCTGAAATGTATTATACAGAATTTTGTTGGATATTCGATGTTTTCAAATCTATTTTTCACCTAAAAAGGTATCTGTAGCATTACATAAACATATCGCTCCATTCTAAAAGACATTGGTAGCATATCGCAGCTTGATATCTATTCGCTCCACAAATGTATTTCATCCAAAGAATGAAATCTATTTTTCTTTTCTTCAATAACAAAAATTGTCCAAGAAGAACCCAAGCTTTGTTATATCCTTTTGCTCTCAAATTTTTACACAGTTCAGAACTTAATCCTGGGAGAGCATCAACTCCTTTATTACCTATAGGCGAGTTCACAAAATCTAAAAATTTTTGAGAGTTTCTAGTCATTGTATCTAGTTGCTGAGAATTTAAACTAAAACGGCCAAATCTTTTCATCTGAGTGTCATAATCTTTACAGAATAAACTTTTTTGTTTATTATAATCACTATTGTGCCTTTTGATGTTGCCATTAAATCAACAAAAGTATTTTAATACGCTTACCTTGTTCTTAGTAACTTTGCTATCCATTTTACTCATTTGTTATATTTGTTCTGGAGTGCAAAAGTTGATTGCAAAAAAACATTAGATTCGTAATCGATGAATAACTGTGGATAGAATTTTATAATTTCAAATTAAAACAATGAAAAAATTTTACTAAAAAAAAGCTGGGGGCCAACTCAAGTATCGACCTTGTCATCTGACCTGGATACACAATCACGAGACATGTTGTCTGAATTGAACGATTTCTAAAATTTTATACATTGTGTGTCAGAAATAATTTTTCAGTTTATGCCTCGTAAGTATAACAAACCATCTTTTAAAATCTTTTCTTAGAAATCATCTGTACAGCTGGGTGAATTTGAAACTTTTTGATCGTCAAATAATGCTTTCCAACGGGCTGGCCCCTGCTGGAGTACCGGTTCTCTTTAGAGACTGGCTTAGTAGCTTTATTTCCTTGCAGAGAAAACTTGGTCTTTTGGTGGGAAAAGGTTTTACTGGTCAGATAGTTAAAGATAGTTTGCAAACGTCTTACTTCTGTTGTTTTTTGGAAGTTCTTCAGATTGTTTATGATATTTAGATTTAAAGTTTTGCTTATATTGTCAAGAAGTTCAAACTAAGATGAGATAACGCGGTCGACTGTTGAATTAGCTCCCATTCTTTATTGATGCGCAACTTAACATACTTCGAAACCTCTACTGCTTTGAACTTTATTTTTTTAAAGCATTATTTATTCTAGCTCTGTCATTATTTCCAATTAAATGTCACAAGGTTCATGCCAAAATTTGATGTGATACATAATGCCCCATAACCTTAAACAATGGTCCAGCTCAGCAGTCTAGTACGGCCGTGGTAGCCGAGTGGTCTAGGCATCGGATCATGGCTAGCATGTCATGAGTTCGATCCTAGTACCACTAATGATCCGCCGTGTAGGGGAGCGATGCACGTTAAATCTGTCGAGAGCTCAAACATCCTCCCGTTGGTGTGGTAGTTTGGAGAGGGGGTGCCAGCTCAGGTGTCGTCCGCGTCACTTGACCATGGTTCAAAATTACGTGGACCGTCGCCAAAAGCCCTCGTGTTGCTAATCAGTGCGACGTTAATATTCTCTCACTCAGCAGTCTAGTGAATTGTGGACGTCATATTTCTAGATTTGTATACATTTTATGAAATTTTTTATGAGAATAGTGATCCAGTGAAATAAATAAATCTTTAAATTTGAAAAATATTGCGGGTAAGAAGTTTTTTCAAACTAACTTGTGCTCTGTACACAACAATATTTTAAGAGTTTTCGACAATGACTATTTATAATTTATGTTACACTCGTGCCCATGAACTAAGGATAATGCAAGTTCAGGCAATGAAAGAGTCAAAAGCAAAATAAATGTTACTTATTTGTAAAGCCTTTTTATTAAACAAAAGATAAAGAGGAAAAAATAGGCTATTTGTTTGATAGCATTAATATAAATTGCTATTTTCATTCCTTGAGTTAATTAAAAAAATACTTACTTACAAAAACCAGTATTATGCGCTTGGTATAACGGTTAATACATAATATGGCTCCCAGATGATTCAATACAGTCCGTACAGCGCCTAGGCATGCTGAGTATCAAATTATTAATCTGATCTTACTTACTTACTTACTCGAGATTTGGGGAATATTACAGCACTCATCAAGCAATGCTCTCCGAAGTTCCGGTAGATATGTAGGAGGTGCTTGACGGGCTGCAACTCGTCGGCCAAGCTAGTTTCATACATGCCCTACTGGATTCAAATCCGGTGAGAATGCTGGTCATTTCATACGGGTGATATCCTTCGATTGAAGGCATTTGTTTGAAATGTTTGCGTGAGAACGGGCGTTGTCACCCATAAACACAAATTCTGCGCCAATTGCGGCCCAAAACAAACGTACATATTGTTCCAGAATGACGTCCCGAAAATTTTGGCTTGCCATGGTACCAATTTGAACATTCAGGCCCAGTTCTGGAACCCAAAATAACCCCTCCCCCATCCAAATGAGCAATCCTGCGCCACCAAAACGGTGTCGCAAGGGGTCTTAGGGGTGTTAACAATTTTTTTTTTCGAATTTTCGAAAAAAATATATCTTGTTCTTCATTTTTTTCTGAACATTTTGATACTAACCACGTGACAATACTCTAAAAACTTCGAAAGTTATTCAAAAAATTGCAAACAGCAATTTAGTCATAACAACTTTTAAATGGACAGATTCCACGCCCATTTATTTTTAAATTTATGCATACCTTTCATTTTTCTGTTTTTAATAAGCCTCATGAAATATTTTAAGCGCTTGAGTTGATCAGAAGGAAGCCTGCAACTCAACACATTCATTCTGCCGTGTTTTGATTCTGTTGTGTTTACTTTAGTACACGTTTTTTTAAAACGCTTATCTAAATCGAAGATATGTGTTGTTTTATTCTGAAAAAATCGTTGGGCAATCGCCCCAACAAAAGATTTAGAGGAAATAAATATTTAAAGGTAAGTGACTCACATGTTACAGATATGAAAGATACGAGGAAGTGTGCAGAATTGAAAAGTACAAGTAAGTGTGCCGAAATGAAAAATGCTTCTAGTAAAAAACTTTCAGGAATTCAGACTTCATTAAAGTCAAATCTTGTTAAGGTAAGTGAAAACTTCAAAGAATATCGTATTTTTGATTTTATTTCAACCTTTAGCTCTATTTTGTCAGTATCATGCTGTTTAAAATGTCATAAACCATTAACAATTAATGAAAAATCCACTTGTGGTTTATGTTCGAATTTTGAAATACATTGTAAAAACTGTGGGAGTATTTGTACTTTTTCAAGCTGTGAAAACATTGGGAATAAAAATAATGCTCCAGAAATTAACAGAAGATCTATTTTAGCAATGAGATGCATAGGTCAAGGTTTAGAGTCATTAAAAACCTTTTGTTCTGTAATGAGTCTTCCTAATCCTGTTGAACAAAAATCATATGATGTTATTAATAATAAACTTTCACTTGTTATGAAGGAAGTCGCCGAAGAAAGCATGAACAGGGCAGCTGTCGAAGAAAATTCTTCGTTACCTGATAACATTTTAACGGTAAGTGGTGATGGGACCTGGAAGACGAGAGGACATTCATCGTTGATTGGAGTATGTACTCTAATGGGGCCGAAACAGGTAAGGTTTTGGATAGGGAAGTGTCCTCATTTTGCAAATGAAGCGACAGTTATAAAGGGGTAAAGTTTGGTATCAAGTACAATAAATGGAAAAGAGCGCATAAGATTTCACGTAGAAAAAATTATTCTGGCTCTGCTGGTAAGATGGAGGTTGACGGGATGTTGAGGATTTTTAGTCGATCAGAACAGCTTCACAACCTGAAATATTCGAACTACATAGGAGATGGCGACACAAAAACATTCAATGCCCTTTCTGAAAACAATCCATACGGCGATGCCATCTTATTCAGAAAATAGAATGTGTAGGCCATGTGCAAAAGAGAATGGGTACAAGGCTTAGGAAGCTTAAATTATTATATGGTAAGAAGAAATTATCTGATGGTAAAACTATAGGCGGTAAAGGTAGGTTAACTGATAGTTTTATTGATAAGCTTGCGCATTACTATGGTAATGCTATTCGATGCAATTCTACTAGTGTAAAGGAAATGCGGAAAGCCATTTGTGCTGTTTGGGGTCATTCTTGCAGCACCGATGATGAACCGATGCACTGATTTTGTCCTACAAATCCAAATACATAGTGTAAGTATAATGCCGCAATTAATAATAATTTACAAAATTATAAACACAAACCCTCAGTTGCGAAAGCTGTTCGAGATGTAATTAAGCCTGTATTTGCAGACTTATCTCATCTGGCACTCCTGAAGAAATGCTTAGGAGGTAAGACACAGAATCCTAATGAAAGTTTAAATTCATTAATCTGGAAGTTTTGTTCGAAGACGATTGATTCTAGCCTTCAGATTGCAGAGATTGCTGCAAATCTAGCAACCAGCATTTTTAATGATGGAAATCAAATACTTATTACTATTTTAGAGAAATTTGGCTTAAAAATTAACAAAAATGTTTGTGTGTCCCTGGCTGAACGTGACAATCGTTGAATCTTTACGTCAAGAAAGAGGAGCTCAACGTCATCGTTTGAAGCTTGGAGAGATAAAAAATTAAAAAGAGTACAGAAATTGAGCTGTTTGAGCAACAGGAAGGCATATCCTATGATCCTGGAGCATTTTAGCATGTAAGTTTTAAAATTTATTTTCTCAAATTCAATTTAAAACTTTAAAGCCTTTTTTCTCAGTTTGTGTTTTTTTCACTTACGCGCATTGCGTTTCAAAAACTATCATACTTTGATGCATAAAACTTTACAGAATTATAAACTCTATCATAATCTTTAAATCCTAGCTATTTATAGTATTACATATTTGTAATTTTTTGAAAAATTTCAAAAAAATTAAATTTTTTGAAAAAAATTTTAAAAATTTACTTTTTTTATTTTTAAAAAATATTATTTTTTATTCTTTTTATATCTAATCGCTACCATCTAATAAGGATATATTTGACTTTATAAATCAACTTATTGCTAGTAATTAGAATTATTATTTCAGAAAATATCATGCGCGTCGTAAAACTTACTATTTGTTTCTTACAAAAATTTTTCTTATATTTATGTGCTTATTATTTTTAAAATTATGATTATATTTTAGACATTTTATACTTTTTTGAAACTTTATTCCTTTATAAAAAATGTGTAAAAGAATCAAATTATTTCATTTTAACCTCAAAGAATTATTTCTAGTCGAAAACTGTTCATATTTTGTGCTCTCGAAACATTTTTAACACCCCTGAGACCCCTTAATGATATTCTCTTGGCGGTTACACGTACCTGGCGCTCTTCATATGAAAGTCCAGCCATAATCAGATTGCAAGCTAAACATGGACTTGTCTGAAAACATCCATCAATCTCGCTATTGCGTTGTCCTCAATGTTCTTCACCCCAGGCTAACCGCAGGCGAAAATGAGTTGCAGTAAGTGGAACACATCTGGCAGGCCTATCAGCAAATAGACAAATCTGCCCTGAGCGTCTATAGACGATCTGCCTTGAAACTGTCATACCAGTGGCTGAAAAGAGCTGATGAGATAGGTCTAATGCTATGCTTCGTCTGTTTCTTTAGGCAGTAACTTCCAAATACCGATCGTTACCTGGCGTGGTAACTTGAGAGCAATATGTGCTGTAACGTCTACTCACATTACCATCATCTTAAAACCGTTGTTAAAGCTTGGAGATGACACTCTGGGTGATTCCAAGTTCTTCGGATACTTCCAGCTAGGTTCTCTCACATTCCAGACGATAAATAATACTACCACGTAACATTTCATCCCCAATGATCTTTTGTGTCATAACTATGCAGTTATTGCATTTAAAGACTTATAAAGCGCTTGTGAACAATTTTACTTTTTTGTCTGTATTCCTTATACGATAATTTTAATTTTAATTAATTAAAACTATTGACTGAAATTAATTTTTTTAATAATTACTGATATAGCCCCGTAGGCTCCCTTTTTAGCGACTTGGGTCAAAAACTTTAAAATATCTCTTTTCTCTCACCTTTCAAAGTATTCAGTTGTACTGAAATTTTATATGACAATACGATATTTTAATGATAATTAATAAAAATTAATTGCTACGTAATGTTGTGATTCTGTCATATATATATACATATTTATATTAATTGTAACTTTTTAATTAAATGTAACTAAAGTACTTTTTATCTAAGTAGGATGTGACTTAAATTTTTTTTTTCATATTACTTGTTTCAAAGCAAGATGGTGAGATTCATCAGTAATTATTTAATTTTGAATTTTTATGCGTAAATAATTAAAATTTCAGACCATAATTCAAAGCATTAAAATAGTCGAACCTCGTTTACTCACTGGTCTGCTTAATGGACTAAATTCATGTGACGTCACAGTCACATGATAACTACAATCCAGTGTTTCCAGCCCATCTGTTTATAAATCCATATGGCGTCATAGTCACATGATAAAAATAATCTCGCGTTTCTAGCTAATCATTTTATGCCCTTTGCTTTTTCAAACTACTTTAACTTTCTTTTAAAAAGTAAAAATTTTCCCAAAATAATAATACACATAGGTAAACAAAATGCACTTAATTTAAAAGTAGTGGTATATTTTAAGATTTTATTTTTATTTAAAAAAAAAACTCTTAAAAGCATCTTAATACTTGAGCATATTTGACCAATTATCAAATTTAAAAGTGTACCTAAAATTTACAAGCAAAGCATCTTCCACGAGTATAATGCCAATTTTGAATTCAGTGCAGAACACGTGATCATCATGAATTTAGCCAGTTAAATTTGCTAAATAAACTTGTCTTTTAATCCCTACTCTCATCTACGTCAAATTATTATGTATTTACTGCTGTACAAAGATCAAATATTTATAAGCATTCCAACATTCTAAAAATAGTAAATAATCAGCAAAAAGGGAACTTACAGCAATATGTAAAAAGCCATACATATTTATGGATTGAAAATTACACAATTTGAAAGACAGCTTTAAAGGTAATTTTATCTCGCCATTTGAAAATCTGAAGTCTGTGATGGATGTCAACGCAAATCTAGATAATTTGATTCTTACCTTAAAATTATCGATACTCATCGCAAAAGAAGCCCTTTCAATTACTGGATAATTTACATTTTTGGTGCTTCAGTGTCAGCAAATCCTTTCAAGCCATTCATTGTTAAATTTCGAAATTCAGATTGAATGCATTCATGTCATCTCAAATTTTAAACGTTGGTGAAAATATAAATCTCCTTTCTTAAGGTGACAATGAAGTAAAATGTCGCTTTCACTCTATACGTCCCCCCCCCCTTTCCCACTTTAAAATAAACTCGAAATTTGCATTGTAATAATGTGGTAAACTATCGTACTTTGGGAAATTCAATGGCGCTGTTGTGAAATTAAATCTGATTATGGATGGTACATTTATAGCTTAAGCATAAAGATTTTCTTTGAAATAAGAAACTGATAAGGTTTCCAAACCCACTCACATTATTTTAAAATGCATTTCAGATTTTTAATCAGTATTTGAAGACGAAAAACGTTTCTAATTGATTATTCGCAGGTAGAAATCATTTTAGTACTCTTGATGCTGCTGGTGAATAATTTTAGTACTCTTAATAAAAATGGAAAATAATTTTTAGTAATTGATTTACGTTTACAATTAATGTTATTAATTTGAGTGAATGGAAATCTTTATAGAATGAAAAAAACTTTCTATCCATAAATTATCATTCTTCCGAAGGCATTTGTTTTTCAGAGTATGTCTAATATTTGTGATTTATTGCATAAAAAGTAATGCAAGCTAGAAGTGGTATAGTTCTATACAAAGTTTCCAAATCGTATTTTTAGTTATATGTAAAGAAATATCAACATTTAGAAACATTTATCTGTTTCTCTCAAATACACACACACATCAAAATATTGCAATGATATATTTTTTTTCTAAACTAGTAGTCTGCCGCCCATCCGTATAGTGGTCAGTGAAGCTGACTGCGGTGCCGCTGGGACTGGGTTCGAATCCCGGAAAAGGCATGGATGTTTGTGTTGTAATCCTTTCTTCTGTCTGTGTTATTACCCCGTGTTATACGTTCGGTGGTGCACGGGGTTTATAAATGTTAAAATTTTTTTTTTAAAAAAACTAGTAGTCTGTGTGGTATCATGTAGGGGATGAGTAACTTCAAGAAATTATGAAATAATAGTTTTTATTGAGCAATTTTAAAAACTCTTTGGTTTCATAATCAGAATGTTAAACAAATTAAGTTAGTTAAAACCCACTTTAAAGCACCAACCACTTTTAGTGTTATCCATTTCGTAAAACAAACCTCGATTTTTCACCTCCATTACGCCCGCTGGTGATGATTTTTAAATTTTAAATCAAATAATTTATTCTTCAAATGTATTAGAACATTCCAAAATTATTAATAAAAATCTAGATCCATTTTAAAAGGAAGTTTCCGATTATCATTAAATGGCGAAAAAATACTAATTCGTAAAAGAATAACCATTTCCCAGTGGTCACTAGTGTTACTTCTAGAAGAGCAACGTTCAGAGAACAAATTCTAATTTCGATTTCTCCATAGTTAAATTTGTTAAAGGATGGTTTGTTCAACGATGGGAATAGATGTTTAAATATCAGATTTCCCTCCCAAGCTTGGTGAGTGATCCATCCTCTGGAGTTTTCCTTCTGTAGTAAATACGAGCGGTGCGCATCCTTAATGTGTTACTTTTCGTTCTTTATTTTCTATATATAACTTTATCCTTATCAATATTTCTTACGTTTACAGTGTTCAGTCTGAAACTCGGATACACGTTATTTCGTAATTTGGCTGCTATTTATCATTGCTTGCCCAAATAGGATATACACAACAATAAAACTCACCAACAATTGTGTTGACTGTTAGAAGCTGTTACACATTAAATTCCTATGGATCTTAAATCCCAAGTCAGATCCTAACATTATCAGTTTGTTACGGATTAAAATTGAGATATCCATAGAAAAGGCGTTATTGTAGGAGAAAGTTCATTCAACTAAATCAAATAGGATTTTAACGTCAGGTTTTTTTCTTTCTATGTTAAAGAAAGACAGAGTAATGAAGAAAATTTGTCCACATCGTGAATTAAAACTCAATTAATTGCATCCTTATGTCTTAGAATACAAAGTAATTTTATCCGTAAAACTAAATTTTTAATTTAGTCAAGTAGAAAAGCAGAAATTTACATTTATGTGAACTAGACATTTTTAATACATAATTCTTTTGACAGGATAAATATAAGGGGAAAAATTTCTTGTCACATTTCAAATCAGTCAACTTATTATAATTTTTTTTACTACTGACTTGCAGAAGATTCCATAACTCAAAAGGTAAAGAACCAAGAAAATTGTATGTAATTCTAGCGGTACCCATAAGAGGAATGGGAAGTTGAGGGTTCATCCCCACCCATGAACGCCCCTGGTTCATCCTGATCATTTAAAAAAGCTATGTGTCAGTTTTACAGGATAATTAGTTTTAGCAAGAAAGCTTTTTTCTTGATAACGCATATATAGTATAGAAGGCGCCATCTACTGATATCTTAGTTAACTAACGTGTGTTGTACTATTATAATCAAGGCATATCGATTCAAAGGTGGGTTCAGTTCCATTATTATAATTTTTTCCTAAGACACTTGTATTTTACTAAGTTATTGGTATCTTAGACATGGGAAAATTTACTGGAACTATCAATCAAAACCAGTGTCGAAAACTATAAAGATATAACAAAAGAACACTATGAATGGTTTAACTGAACCAACTACACAACGAAGTTTGCAAATTTATCAAACTAGTTTATCTGATTCGATCCAGATCATTCAAAAAGCCACGTGTCAGTTTCACAAGTAATTCTTTTTAGAAAGAAAGTTTTTTTGGATGTCATAGGTGATATTGGTGGCGCCATCTAATGAGAGCTTAGTTAATTGACGTGGGTTATACAATTACTGTAAGGGTTGAGCACCTTTATTTTAAATTATTCTTAAAACTTTATTTTTTATTTGTTTTTTGGTATCTCAGACATGGGAAGACTTACAGGGAGTATCAATCAAACCAGTGTCGAAAACTACAAAGATATTACTATAGTACGCCGTATGATTTAACAGAACCAATCTTCTTCAAAGTTTGCAAATTAATCAATTTAATTAGTAATAAAACACTATTAATCTCAAAATTCTGTTCTCTTGAGAAGAACAAAAATATTTAAATAACCACTCCTTGTACGCCTGATTCGGTCTAAATATTGCAGGTATCTTTACATTATTTATCTCTGCAATGATTTGCAATCAAGAGAAATCCAATAGTATTTTGAATTATATATTACCACAATTTTTGGAACAATATCGTTTGCTAAGATTATGTTCCTCACCTATGTTGCATCCATAAATTAAATGGTAATGATGCCAACCGATATAACCACTGTAGAAATTTATATCCCAAAATAAGCACTCGAGCAACTGAAAGAATTTACTGTGATAAATGTCTAAATTTAATCCAGATTTGAAACCCTTCATTTGAAAATTTCTGTATGAAAGTGCCATACTAAAATGCAACTTCAGACAGATTTAAAAGTTAGAAGCGTTAATTAGAATTGTCACGACGGTTGCCTAGGCAACGAAATGATTTGTCAACTATTCCTTGTCTCTTTATTACGAATTACAGTAATCGGAAAAAAAATTTTCTCGTAATGAAACGGTTATTTTGCGAAATCACTACGGCTAGATCATTTTGTAGAGAATTCAAGTTCGTCATTTGATCTGCAGTTTTGAAATTCTACACTTATCCACTGTAGAAATATCCTGTTGTAAGACCAATAAATATTGAGCCTTAATTCCTTAATGCAGGCAAATGGGTTTTAGTCTGAAGTAATTACAAATTATTATTTTTGAAATATTAACTTTTAAATAAAATAAGATTTTCATATTGGTCAAATAATTTGAAAATTCAGTTATACGTTATATAATCTGATAATAATATATAATTCGATTATTAATAGCATTTAATACTATCCATGACAATATGAAAAATAATGTAATATGTTTGACTTAATATTTATATGTAGTGTTAAAATGTTTCGTATAAAAGAATGCTATAAGCATTTGCTTACTATTATTTAGTACCCTTACAATATACTCCTAAAATTTGTTATTATATAATATGTCTATATATATATATATACAGGGTGTCCAGCCTTAATGTGACCTAATAGCTAATTCCCGAACGTTCGGTTAGATATGCACTTCCAATTTGAAAAATGTTTTAAAACAGGTAAGGAATGTTTTTACGTGCTTTTCGAACCAAAAAACCATTTAAAAAAAAAATACAAAAATTAATTTTTATACGGTCTCCAAGTCCTATCATTATATTTAGAAAAGATGCAGTACACAAAAACAAAGTAAACACAGACAGTTTGCTTTTATTACCATAAAAACTGGCCGAGTTATGGAACTTTGAAAATCCTACTTTATATGCATTTTCTAGGCTATTTTCAAGAAGCTAGTAAGGTGCCGTCTCCAAAGTGAAACTAGTCGGAACTCTGCTAGGAAATTTTCGCTCTTGCACGTCACTCT